>PVHY01006751.1:0-72227 GCA_004024945.1 Uropsilus gracilis
AGGGCAGCTACAAGATTCTGAGCTTTTCTATTGTGAGATTTCTTTTTTATGTAATAAGAGAATGATTGTGGTAATGGCACTGCCTTGCTTCCTGAGGAGCCACCTCACCAGGTGAGAATTTAAGGTACAGCCAAGGACCATTCACTCTAATTCCCCAGGCAGAGCGCAGGCCCTTGAGGACTGATCTTTTAAAAAAAAAAAAAAATTCCACTAATAATTAGAAAGTTTCCTTTTTTGCTTTGTGACTTTCAACACAAATCAATACACAGGAGATGTTCCTCTCACCTCACCAAGAGATTAGAAGCATAACCTAGGTTCAAAATTCTGAACAAGTGAGAGCTAGGTGGGTGCTTGCATGCTCAGCTCACCCCCTTCCCTGGGGCAGGACTTTCAAAGATTTTAGTGTTTTACAGAGTGATCCTAACATGAGTTATCAGGGTTTTTACCCCCCTGCCGTTAGCCTTCTGTGCCCAGCACCTGTGGTATTGCGCCCTCCCAGTGACTGTGGCCTGGTTCAGTGGGTATGCGCATGCCTGAGTGGGCTAACCTGGGCCTGAAAGGAGAGGCTAAAAGGGCAGCATTGCCTGGGAGAGTGGGGGAGCGAATGAGAGGCTAGAACATGAGAACAGGAGAATGCCAAGCAAATGCCAGAGGGAGAGCCCAGAGAAAGAGCTGGAAGATTGCTGCGGGGCTGATCTACCTCCTTGCCTGGTGAGCTTGCAATATATTTGGCGTAGATGACAGAACAGTTCAACACAATACGTGTGCTATGCTATGCAGTTATTTAAACTGATGTCAACTAAAGATTTTTTTTTTTAACTTGGGGAAATACTTAAAGTGGCTGCAAAAAGCAATGTGTGTGCACATTTCGAAGGAAAGGCACCAAACTGCTAAAAGTAGTCCATGGTGAGTCAGTTGCTTCTTTATACATACTAATTTTCTACCTGCAGTCAGTTGCTTCTTTATACATACTAATTTTCTACAGTGAACAGATGTTACCTTTCCAATCACATGTGTCATATTTAAGTGAAATTAAATAGAAACTGGGATAACGAATATTCTTCTTCTCCCATATGCTACCTTTTTTGATGATTGATTTTTGTGGTCCATTTAAGTTCTTTTATTTCAACTCTTGCAATGCCAGCTTGTTGCTTGGTTACAATGGTTTGTAATGAGGCCTTTTTCTCATTGTGCTTCTCAGTAATTGCAGAGTCATCCGGTGTGAAATGATTTCAGACCAAGGCAATAAATGAAACCACCTGACCTCCTCAATGATCACATCGTCCACCTTAGGAGACGTGAGTACTGCTGCCAACTTCCTGAAACATTAAGTGTCATCAATGGACTAGAAAGAATAACACCTTAAAGATTCATGATTCCTGGTTTTTGCTTTTATACCCAGCCAGTGAAAATCCCCCCTTCTACCTCTCTCCTAAGCGCAGCTGTCTGCACAGCTCTGACCTCTCCGTGTTGGAGCAGAGGCAGCCTCGCAGTCTCATTCCTCCTGCCTGCCGAGAGAACCTGTTTCTATGAGTTTCAGGTGAGGTGTGTGGTTCTTCAGAGAGAACCACAGTCAGGTGCAGAAAAGCAAGGTGGATTCAAACCCCTCACCAGAAAGTGGTCCAAGCTTGGGCATGTGCTGTCATTTTGGCCAATGAGATGTGAGGGGAAGTGGACTCTGGGTGGCGAACTCCTTAGAAAAGTGCTTTTGTTCCTAAAAAGACATGTAGGATACAGAAATGGTCTCCAGATCCTGCTTTGTGTCTGAGTCCCCTGTAGCCAGCTCAAAATCATGAATTGATGTCAAGCACAGAGGAGTCAACACACTGAGTGGGTGGTGGCATCGCTGGTCTAACCCACCCTAGGGCCACCATTTGTCCTAAGTTCCTCCCATAAGACTGTAAATCCTGCAGCATCAGAACTCTTATTTTCTGTTGCTTGCAAGAAAGCCTGTGACTGAGTCACTGTTTGCATACTGTGAACCCCTGGTCTCCTACATCCTGGATCATCCAGGGATCTGACGAGTGCCTCATTTCACTCTCAACAGTGCTTCAGTTCCAGATGATCATTATGTGTTTTTGTTATAGGTTGAGTTGTCTCCCTGAAAATTCGCATGCCGGAGCACTGAACCCTAGTATTTCGAAATGTGACCTCATTTGGAAATAGGATCACTGCCATGGTATGCTGTGGAATGCCGTGGTTAAAATGAAACCATCCTGGAGTTGAGGTATGCCTTAGGACTGATGTCCTTAAAATGGGGACATTTGGACACAGATTGCATGCAGGGAGAAGGCCAAGGAAAATGTGGCCACTGGCTACAGAGCTACCTACCAGAAGGCAGGAGCAGGGTCTGGAAGACATTCTCCTTCTAAAGGAGGGTGGCCTACTGACACCCTGATCTCAGACACCTCTCTCCAGAACCAGGAGAGGCTATTCCTGAGGTGTAAGTCACTCAGTTTGTGCTGCTCTCCTCTGGTAGCCCCGGGTTCAGGCCACCATCCTCCTCCTGGGCTGTTTGAGGAGGAAGACAGTCTTTCTGGTCACAGGCAGTCAGAGAAGGGTGCATTGCAGGATGTGAAAAGGCCGGGATGTTGTGTGGGGAAAGGGCATGAAACACCCAGTCTTGCCCGAGGGCAAGACTGCAGACAGCCTCGTTCACTCGTCCTGACTGTGATGAAATGGGAGCCAGGGAACAAGCTAACCTATCAGCCCTGGACACTCCTCTGTGGGAGGGAACCTTCTGCATGCATGGTAGCAGCAGAAGAGCTAGGCAGTCCAAAGAGTGTGGCACAAATGTGCAGTCAACTAATAGGGTGAGACAGAGCTTAGCCTGATTCACAGGCAGAGTAGCCTGGCAGAGCTGTGGGGATAATATCTACCAATCAAGGGTGCTAAGAAGATTAAGTATATGTAGTAAATATAATTTATACATAATATGTGCTACATATAATGGCCATTGTAATATATGACAACAACCATCGTTAGTTACCTCAATAAAATAGCGGTAAAGTAGAGGAAAATACTTTGTTCTTCACAACTCAGCCACAAAAAGAGAATGAAAGTGAGAATGCCAACCCCCAGCTAGAAGATCCTGCAGTAAATACAACCAACAAAGACAAGTTTCTAAACATTGAAATAGCTCTAAACAGATAACAAGCTACACAAAATGAGCAAACGACTGGAACAAGTACTTCCCGAAGAGGTGGTCCAATGGTCGATAAACATTTGAGGTGTTTGATCTCCCTAGAATTCATGCAAGTGCCCATTAAAACGTTAATGAGAAATGTGTGTATCTTCCAGACTGGCGAAAATTAGGAAGTCTGAGCCAAGTAATGGAAAAGACATGGAGCGATGAGAACTGGACGTGGAGTAAATGCACTGCAGGTGGAAGTGCAGACTGGTATGACAACTTTGGAAAATAGTTTGATGTTATCTAAAAAAATTAGAACTTTGCACTGTCTATGACTCACAAATCTACCTCTAGATATATGACCCAGAATAGTGACTCTCAAACTTTCTCATACATCAGAATCTCCCAGAAGTCCTCTGGAACCCACTTCCAGAATTCGAGTCTGGGGTAGCACTCCAGAATCTGCATTTCTAACAAGGTCCCCATTAACCTGACACTGTTGGTCTAGAGACCACACTTTGAGAACCAGCCAGTGAAATACGTGCTTGTGTGCTGCAGGAAGGATGTACAAGGACTCTTCTTAGAACTCTTAGAACTTCTTAGAATTCTTCTTATAATAGCTAAAAAGTTCATCAGCAGTTGAGTGAATAAAGTATGGCAAATTTACCCAAGGAACACTACAGAGTGTTGGACATTAGTGAACCACCACCACCTCCAAAATATGGGCGCATCTCCCAAATAATTTGAATGTAAAAAAATTCAGACACAGATACAAACAGTATAATTCTGTTCATAGAAAGTTTGTAAACAGGTAAACTCAAACCATATTACTCATAGTCACATGCACATAAACTTAGGGATAGAGCTCCAAGGAAAAGCAAGGGAAAAAACACCAGAGTTGGTGAAGTGGTTTCCTCCAGGGGAAAGGAGAGCAATGTGATCAGAGAAAGTGTGTAACTATCAAATTATGATCTCTCCGCTCTAAAGCCCCATCCTTGCACAGTGGACTTTAATAACCATTAGGCACACCCACTGAGCCAACTCACTCCTTAGGGGCTTCCCATAGGTGGCACCAGACAAAAACTACAAGGCTGGAAGAGAAAGGAAGGACTTCCTCCTTCCTGTTCCCCCCCAAGTCTCCATGGGTTTCCCCGTCCCTGTGAACTGTGTCCCAATGAAGCTTGGGTGCAGCTTCCTATCTGCCATTTTTCTAGCACTTGAGGAATGTTAGATGATCAATGATCACAACCTTTCAGAAGCACCAGCCCCCTTCTCACAAATCAAAGCTCCATTGCCTCTCAAAGTTTCAATAATCCCAATTTCACTTAACCTCCCCACTCCACCTCCCCGTCCCCTCATTTAGTTGCTACTTCCAAGATAGACTTAGAGTTCTCTATTTGCCCTTCAATTCCCTAGTTAGCAGCTTTATGCCTGGTAAATATTTCTTTATATCAAGTTCTTTCTGTCAAGATTCCTTGATGGCCCTTTCCTTTACACATGTTGCTGCAAAGAAAACCCTAGTATGGAGCACATCCTGTATGCAGAGAGAGAGGGACAGGGGAGAGGACACACCCTTCCCAGCTACAGCTGTCCCTCGCAAAGAACCTTCTATCAGGATGACCAGCCCCAATTTTGTCCTGGATAAGGGGTCTCCCAAGGTGCAGGACTTCCATTGCCACCAAGAAAACCTAAGGAAACTGGGATGCATTGACCATCAAAAGACCTATGACTTCCTTTAAATGCCGTCATCATAACTGTGTGCTGTGTCTGCTCTGTCTTCTAGGAAGGCCAGGAAACGTAGTTTTTTAAGCAGGACTTGTTACCCTCCCAGGTGAAAACCAGAGTTGTATTAATTAGAAGGAAGCACAGAATGGATCTAGGAGAAGCCACTGGTGCTTGTACCCTTTTGACTACAGACTGGCAGCATTAACCACCGCATGGCATTGCTGAGATCACACGGCTGCCATCAGAGCTGCAAGCAGAAGCCAGTCCCTTGGTGACAGCGTCCCTGAGGACACACTGCTGTGTTTCTCAGTCGAACAATGACTCGTTTCTGGCAGCTTGGAGAGGAAAGAAGGATCATTTCCATCCTTTGGCACTTTCAATCTTCAATGACTAATTAAATTCTGTAGGTGAAGGGCTGGGAAGTGAACCTCCCTGACAAGTTTGCTGATCGCGGTCCCCAAAGAGGAATGTTACCGTTTCGTATAAGCTCCATTTGTCTTTCTGTGTTTGCAGTCAAGGGCAGCTTTATCCAAACGGGACTCAGGGTTTTAGGTTCTTGGTCCTGACAGGGTTCAGGAATGTTGATCCTGTACTCTGACTCTATTTAGCTCATCTGGTGCTTTTCTCAAGCATTAATTATCACTATCATCAGCTTATTATACTGATCCTTTGATACCTGCATTTGCTGTTATTGGCACAGAAGGAAAATGCTTGCTAGGGAGGATTTCAAATCTTGTAAGTTAATATGCTGACTCGCCTTAATTTCAACCCTAGCGCTCATGGTTTATGACATTAATAAACAAAAAGAGGGAGGCAAATTATGTCTTAGAGATGTAACGTTTTGATTAACTTAGACTTTGTATGACTCTTAGCAGCTTGTCTTTTTTTCCTTTGAAGCACTGCTGGGCCCCATTGCTTTGGAGAATATGATCAAGAGGCCTTGGGCAGCTGAGGGCTGCTGCAGGGTGTGTGAGTCGTGGGCATTCGTGGCGCCTCACGTCATCCAGGCCTCCCGTCATTTGTCATCGTGGGAGGGAGGCTGCATAGCTGCAATGCATATGCAGGGGCGGGGAGCGGGGAGGCGCTGTGTCTCATCTGCTTTCAATCACCCCGCAATGTGTGTGTTTTATTCCGGCTTTCGTACACTTCTCACTAGTGGCTGGGAGTTGGGCTGGAAGCCAGGCCCTCTCAGATTCCATTTCCTTCTCTAGGATACAAATTTCTTCATCAGTGTGGGAAACGACATTTGCTTTTCCCCTTTCTCCAGCTTGAAAACAGAGACGATGTTCATGTTTATGTACGGCAGGATGAGAAACGAGCCGTTCCAGCCTACAGCCTCTCATTCGCCAAAGTCCAATTTAATTTTCTTCCTTGTCTCTAATTCCTTTTTGATTTCCTCTCTTTCCTATTCTGCGCTCTGAAGATTTCAGGGAAACTCCTGCACTTGGGCCTATTTTTTTACACGTTTTGAGTTTTAGGTTTAACCTTATAAAATTGGTAACAGTTGGCTACATTTTTGAACAGCTGTTGTATCTGATTTTATATCATAAGTAGCAGATACCCACATGACTTTCATGCAGTCTGGAAGTTATATGAAGGAGGGAAACTGAGGCAGGCAGAGAAATTGGGTGGCTTGCTCAGGATCTTGCGGTTAGTGAGTGCTGAAGCTGTGATTGGAACCTGAGGGGTCTGTCACCAGAGCCTGTACACGCACACCTTCCACCATCCTGTTTGAACTGTAGTTGCCTGGCTATAAAATGGGAATGGTAATACCTCCTTGTGTCTTGGCATCTGTGAGCAGATTAGTTTTAAAGATTTTTTAAATTATAGTCGCAAACTATTATACTTATTATATACAAAGACAGTGCTCCATAACATGTTTGTAGCAGGGTATTTCCTGATACATAAATTTGTATTTTATTTTCTCAGCATTTATTCCTGGAAATAGACAGGGCTTATGTTCTCTCATTTTGGGAGAGCTTAGGTTGCAGAATCGAAAGCATAAGTTTGCAGGGAGGGAGTTATGTCAGGGCCTCCAAACAGCAGGAGCAGAAACATTCCAGAAGGGACAGCTCCAGGCCCAGAGGAAGGAACTACAAACCAGGATTATAGAAGATGCTGGATTGCAGGATGCTGGGAACAAAGGGATGCAGATGGGAAGACTAGGTCTCAGGAACCAGGCCACCCAGCTTTGCCTAAGATTCCTGTACCTCCACTTGGCCCTGAAGCTGGAGGATGCACAACCTCGTCAACCTGGGACTGTGGACATGTCAGCAAAGATTGGTGTAGGTTAAAGACCTGAGTCTGCCTCTGGAACATTCTAGATATTGTAAGAAGCTTCCATAAAACACTTGAATAGGGGGGAGAAAATGCCCAGAAATGGCAGAAGCTGAATTCTCCACTACCTCTGCACTCAAAGAATGATTCTGATTTTTGAAGCAATAATGGAACATTTCCTACATCCCAAATAGTAGCCATAAATTCACACTCATGCATTCATTCAACGAGTAGTTTCTGATCACCTGTGAGAGCCCCAGTTCTGTTACAAGTGCAGGGAACACCACAAACAGGAGTGTTCTGCCTTCCAGAAATTCTTTGCACATTTTATATATAAATTACTATAAAACATGGGATTTGTGCTTATTCAGTTCCTGCTGGGAAATCCAGACCTTGAATAGTGAGGCTTCAAGTAAGGAGGGAAATCCATTTTAATACTTCGTTAATTATGATGCATGTGTGTGTGCCCAAATAAACTGTCAGAGAGGTGCTACGTTTTTAAAATTTCAGATGAAAGATGGCACCATGAGATGCAATCAGCAAAAGTCAGGTGGGAAGCTCTACCAAATAAATGACCCCATTTAAAAAATAAATTCAAAGGGGGAAGAAGAGATAGAGGCAAATAGAAAGACTAAGAAAATCCTTAGACATCGGGGAGAATGTCAATTTTTTTTTTTTAAAGAGACTAGGTCTTGCTATGTTGCTCCCAGGTAGTCTTGAACCCGTGGACTCAAGAGGTCTCTAGCCTTAGCCTCCCAGGTATCTGTGATTATAGCACATGCCACCACACCCAGCCTAGAATGTCAAATTCTAAAGTCACTTTAGGAAAATGATCTGATGATTTTTTAAAACATGAAACACATCCTCTGTGGGTAAGCCAGCAATTCTACCCCTAGGAATCTACTCGAGAGGAATGAAAACACATGTCAAAGGCTGGTCTGTGAATGTTTATAGCAGAGAATTACTTGTAAAACCCCAAACTGGTGATACTCCATGCCTATTGAGTAATGGGGCTGATTTAAAAAACCTACAACCTGTTCATATTGAATATATTTAATATTCCATAAAGCACCATAACAAAATTGACTTGCTGAGGCATGCAACATGGGTGAACCCCAAAACCTAGTGCTGAATGAAGAAAATCAGACACAAAAGAAATGGGAAAATAGAGAAAGCAGGTGAGTGCTTTCCTGAGGCTGCAGGTTGAAGCAGCACTGACTAAAAAGAGGTAATAGGGAACTTTTGGGGTGACAGAAATGTTCTAAAATGCTCTAAAACTGCATTGGAGTGATTATGAATCAATTGTATAAACCTACTAAAATTCATCAGCCCGTATATAACAGCGTGTGGATGTTATGATCTATCAATTATACTTCAATAAAGATGTTTTAAAATGAGAATCTAAACATCAGCCAGAAATTTGATCATGAAGGTATTGTTGGGATTCTTTTATGACTGATAATGGTACTGTGCTATGATTTTGAAAGTAAATGCTTATCTTTTTGAGACACACATTAATTAAGGCAATGATAAAGTAATGCCTGAAATTTGCTTCCAAAGAATGAGAGGATGGGGGTGGCTTCCTCGCCTTGGTGGGGGAGGGGGGGTTTATCAATGAAACAAAATTGACCATAAACTAATGATTGTTGAAGTAGGATGATGGGTACCAGGAGGTTTATTTTATTATTCACTCTTCTTTCATATGTTTTAAGTTTTCTGAAATTAAAGGTCTTAGAAGATAAAGCCGAGTCATTTAAAACATCGAATTGACCGAGTCCTCCGCTGATCACTGACGAAATCTCTCTGGAATGAGGTAGTGGCCGTTCATTGTTCGCCGCAGCTGCTGGCGCCCTCCCCCTGCGACTTGCAGTGACCAGACTTCGCTTTGAGGAATCGACTCCCCCTAGCTGTCTTCCAGGGCTGCCTGTCAGGGCGCCTGCCCATCTTGTGCCCAGGTCTTAGTGTAGAACCTCTGATAAGCCTTCAGCTGCTCTCTCTCCTGGGGATTCCAATCTCCACAGGATGATGCAAGAAGGGGAAAAGCTTGGAGCTGATTAGTCTCACTGGGGCCTCCTGAGAGATTAGCCTCCGGTTTTTGCTGCGAAATCCCCATGTCAGCTCTGACTCCTGCCCTCTCTGAAACCTGGATCTCGCTTTTCTTCAGGTCTGTGAATTACCTAGCATCCTGCCAAGACATTCCTTTTCTGTTTGAGTTGGCCGGAGCTGGTTTCCGTGGCTGAACACCAAGGCACCCTGAGGCAGAGCCAGCCAGTTCAAATATGCTGTGCGCTCCCTGGTATCTCCCTCCCCCCAGGCTGATACAGAAGCCCTCCATCACTGTTAGGAGAGTGGATGGGATAACTGAAAGAGGAAGGAGGCCAAATCATACAAAGCATTAAAAGAAAACTATCTACCAAAAAAAAAGTTTCTCAGATCTATCACCATGCCATTCAACTAGAAAACAAGACCAGGCACAAATGTAACTGAAATTTCTAGTAGCTGTGTTAAAAAAGTGAATGAAAGAAAAAAAAAAAAAACAGGTAAACCTTAATTTTAGCGACACATTATTGAGTCCAGCATATCCAAAATACCATCATTTCAAACTGCAGTCAATATAAAAGCCACCCAGGAGATTTCCCGTTGCCCTTCACTAGGTCCTGGGAAGCCTGGGTAGCTCATCTTGTCCTCCCAGCATGTCTCAACCAGGGTCACCTGCGTTTCCTGGGCTCCACTGCTGTGTGTGGTCAGTGGCTGCCATTTTGGAATCTTGGGGGCTGGCAACTGTCCCTCAGTCATTTCCCATAGAGTCTCCTGAATCATGGAACCTGAAAGGGCACCCCATCTGCCCAGCCGTGTTCTCAGAGTTCTATGTAAAAGCTCCTGCACACTCTAAGTGGGTTCCCCAATCTCTGGTCAACTTTGCCTGCAATGGACACCTCTACCCCCAATACAGCATTCACTTGGCACTTGGAAGGCCCCATCCCAAGCAGCTACGTTAAGGACAGAAACTCCGGGGTGACCATGTTCGCCAGGTACATGAGGTGACCACTTCTTTCTGGAAGGGCAGGCACTGGGTTGTTAGAGAAGGGAGGAGTGAGTGGTAGGCGTCATGCAGAACCTTCCCAGAGAAGCAGAAACAGAAATACAGAATTACCACTTGCAATTCCTTCTGGCCTACCCTGCTAAGCAGCCTTTTGGGGGGGTATGGGTAGAGGGAGAAAGGTTACTGTGGAGCATACCTTCAGGCTAAGAGTCTTACTTTTGTCATTTCTAAGTCTACTCTTAACAAAATACTCTGTCTGCATTTCTTGAGGTGACATGTGAGTTCCCAGTGTCCCACAGCTCCATGGGCATGTCCCCTTCTAAGCCCCCCAACAACCCTAAACTCATTTTACAGCAGAGGAATGGGGGTGGGGGGCAGAGAGGCCAAATAGCTTGCCCAAGGGCCCTGAAACTGGCAAGCCAAGGCCTGGCTCTGAAGCTCTGCCCTTCCCACTGTATCTCCACACTTTGACTTCCTTTAGCATCTTAAGTAACTCAGTTTGCTTCTGGAACATGAGGGCTGGGCTTATGCAGATTGTTGCTACTGTGTGGGGATACCAACTGCAATTTCAACTCCTCTCGGAGGTTGTCTGTGCTCTAGAACATCCCCTCCCATATGGAGTCTACCTGTGTAACCACCAAGATGTTGCAGACATGGCAGAGTCAGGCTCTGAGGCAAGGTCATGAAAGACCTCACAGCCTCTTTGTTTCCTCTCAGATCCTTCTTCTGGGGGCCACTGGCTGCCATGTTGTGAGGATGCTATAGAAGAGGTTGTTGAGGAACCAAAGCCTCCGGTTCCCACTTGCCAGCTGTGTGATCACCCCTCCTTGGCAGCACAGCCTCCAGGCTTAGAAAAATGGCCAGAAGAGATGCAGGCCCAGCCGGTATCTTGACACAACTTCCTCAGAGGTCCCCAGGCACAACCACCCAGATGAGTCATCCTTGAGTTCATGAGCCACAGAAACTGTGAGGTGATACAGGTGTATTGTTTGAAGCCGCTACATTTTTGAGCCATTGATCACACAGCAACATGAGTAACACACAGCACATCTTTTTGTAAGTGCCAGCTCTTCTTCCCGGAAGCCTGCTCACCTGTGCTTTTGTTTTGGACAGACTTCCAGTAGTGTCAAAGTCAGACCTGATATCTTCCTGAATTGGTGTTTAAGAAATACTCCTGAATTCTAAGTGATAGGGTAGTTGGGGGGCAGGCTGTCAAAGAAAAACAAGTTAGCCTGTTCTGAGGGCTCCTCTCTCTCAGGTCTCAAATGAGTAAGGAGGTGTTTCCACAGAAAATTATTCTGGGCTTTTTCTTACTCTGTATTTGTGGTGATACAGAAACGCAGTTCTTCCCAGGGAGGGTCAGAGATCTCATCACTGTGAGATGTGAGACCCTATGGACTTGGTGAACAGGGAGGAAGCAGTATTGGGGATGTAGGAAGGATATCAGGAGGGTACAGAAACTGCAGGAAGTGACATTCAGTCAACAGGAAGAGGAAGGAGATGATAAGAAGACAGAGAATGGTCTCTAGTCATTTGCCAAATATTCATTGAGTTCTAGGTCCATGGAGACCCCAGGGTAGACCTGTGACTTTCAACTTGTGGTTTGGCCTACTCAGCCCCCCGAACCCTCACCTGTCTGCCTTCTACTCAGTCAGGACTTGGGTTTAGGGGTTTCCAGAAGGGATTCTACCTTATGATAGGACTGTATTCTGTACCTTACACATGTCTATCCAGTAGCAAGAGTCCAAACCAGGACCCCTTTGGCTTAAGACAAGGGGTGACCCCATCCTCAATTCTTTGTGGGTTTTGTTCAGTTTGGTGTGGTTCCTGATGCCGGGACATGAGGGGAGAATATGGGGAGAAGGGTGGCCCAGGCACACCCACCCCGAGGGCAGCATAGTCCAATTCAACTTTTTGCAATGTTACTCTTTATCAACACACAGTGTGGAAGCTGTTAGGCATGTGGCTCTCCAACACTGGAAATACAGTCCATCCCATTGAGGAAGTGTTTCATTTAAATTTAGAAAATAAATGTAAACAGCCAGATATAGTAAGTAGCCTCTGAATAGCACAGATCTCTAGAATTTTTTTTAAACTTTAAATATGATTTACATAGAGTAAGTCATTATCTTTGTTCTACATCCCTGCTATTTTTGACAAGTATATAGAAGCATGATGAACACTATCATCAACCACCCTCCCTAAACTCCCACATGTCATTTTGTGCTTAACCTTTCCCCAGACCTCCTCCCCCTGCCAACCACTCATCTACTTCTGTGTCTACAGTTTTGTCTTTTCTAAAACATCTATAATTTAAAGCACATACAGTGCATTTGGGATTCATCTATGTTGTTGGATATGGGCACGCCTTACTTCTTTTATTGCTGCATAATATTCCACCTAGGTTTTGTTATCCAGTCCCCATTTGAAGTACATTTGGGTTGCTTGGTTGTTTTCTATTCAAGGTGATTATGAAAAAAGCCACAATTAATATTTATGTACAGGGTTTTTTTGTAATACATTTTTTTTTGAGACTAGGTCTCACTATGTTGCCCAGGGTAGTCCCAAACCCACGGACTCAAGTGATCCCTAGCCTCAGCCTCCCAGGTAGCTGAGGTTACGCCACCATGCCCAGCTAGGTAATACAATTTCACAATGGTAAATACATAGCACAGTTATGTGCTGCATAAAGATGTTTTGGTCAGTGATGGATCACATATACAACAATGGGCCCCACAGGCTACATACACCATAGAGTCTAGGTGTGTAGCAGGCAGCACCACCTGGGTTTATGTAATGACACCCTGGGATGCTTGCATAACGATGAAATGACCTAATGATGCATTTCTCAGAATGTAGCCACATCATTAGTGATGCATGACAGCAGTGAAATTGTGGATCATATAAAAAGTCAGTTGAACTTTATAGGAAACCAGCAAACTGTATTCCAAAGTGGTAGTACCACTGTGCATCTGATCGCAATGCAGGGAGCTCGCACTGCTCAATGCAACATTTTCCTTCTCTTTCAACAATTTTAATAGCTATATAGGGATATGCCATTGGGGTCAGCAATTACCCCAAAAAGTTGAACATCTTTTCACATGCTTGTTTATCACACATGTGTCTTCTTTGGCAGAGGACCTGTTCACATGCTTTGTTTTTGTTTTCTAATGGAGTCTTTCTCCTGAGATTTTATTGTCTCTTTTTAACAAGGTCTTAATATCTTCCAATATGGTATACTTTTCTTGTGAATGGTTCAGTGCCTTTGAGTGAGTTCTGCTAGTCCGTGACTAGTTCTAGGAGCTTCTATTAGGGGAAGATCCTGCTTGTCCTGGCTCCAAAAGGTGGTTGAGGTATTACCTTGAACACTTTTCATTTACTTTTTTTTTGAGTGATTGCTTTGTGGGACAGTTTTGCTGTACCTTCTAGATCTGGATAAGAAAGTTGTTTTTCCTATATTGGTTCTTTAGTTGTTTTTTTTGTTTTTGGTTTTCATTAGCCTCTTTCTTGCCCTTTCTGGAGAAACTGTTTAAGGAGAAAGGAGTTGGAAAGGATGAAATATATATCCAGACTTGGCAAAGTCATGATGAGTTAGTGCTGTGAGCTCCTGGCACTACTACTGTATGGGTTTTGTTCCTTGGGAAAAGAATGGCCTAGACTTGTCAGTTTGTGCTTAGTCTTTACATTGAGTATTAAGTTTGGCCATGATAGCCAGGAAGTGCATACTTCTCACCATCAACCAGACCTGTCATTAAAATGAGAGAAATCTCAGATGAGTCAGAGCAAAGGACCTTAGAAGTTTCATGTCTTTTTCCCCCAAAAATAACATAATATACATAACATAACATCTCCTATTTTAGCTATTTTAAGTCTAGAGTTCAGAAGTGTTAAATACATCCCCAAAGTGTGCAGCCATCACCACCAGCCATCTCCCAGACTTTTTCATCTTGCAAAACTCCATTCCCATTAAATACACATGCCCCATTCTCTGACCCCATTCCTACAGCCCCTGAAAGCAGAGGGCTGGTGGTGACACAGCCAGAAGCAGCAGCAGTTTGGCCTACAGCCCCTGACAACCATCCTTCTACCCTCTGTTTTCATGGATCATCTTATTCAAGACATCTCATACAAGTGATGGTCTTTTTCCGACCACTTGATGTCACTGAGTGTAATGTCCTCCAGGTGCATCCATGAGGAGGTGTCAGCATTTCCCCTCTCTTGCTCTTGCTCTTTTTCAAGACTGAGCAATAGTCAACCTGATGGACTTTTGGATTCCCCCACCTTTTCTGTTGCTGTGAATAATACTACGAGGAACATGTGTGCACAAATATCTTTTCAGAACCTTGCTCTTAATTTTTTTGAGCATGTGGCCAAAAGTGGAATTGCTGAATTATATGATAATTTATGTTTAATTTTTCAAGTAATCTCTGTGCTGTTTTCCAGGGTAACTGAACTTAGATTCCCACCAGCAATGTATGCACATCTATTTTTGCATGAGACAAATCCTACTTGAATCCTTCAATTTCTCTCCATCTCCTTCCTCTAACCTCTCTCCCCTGGCATCCTAATTAGCCTACCACTGTCAGTCTGAACCCTTCCAATTCAGGCTCCAAACCACAGCCAGTGATTCTGTTTCAAATGTGTGGATCTGCACTCTGTCCTTCTGGCAACCCATCCCCCACCCCCAGTAGTTTTCCATTGCTCTTAGAATCAAATTCTAAGAGCCTAACCTGGGTCAGCAGAGGTGGCCTGCTCTCTCCCAGTCCCAGTGACCTTCTTTCCAATCCTCAAAGGCACATGCCCTGTTCTTTACCACAAGCTGTTCCCCAACCAAATAGCATCCCCAACCAGCTCCAACTCATCCTTGGATTTCAACTCAAAGGTTATTCCTCAGGGAAGTAATCGCTGACTCTTTTAACTGAGCTCCTCCTTCTGTTAAATAGGTTCTCTCCTTAGTGTCTCACTTGGGTTACTTGTCCCCCAAACACTTATCTCTATTTATACCTATATATTCACTTATGCAATGGTTGGGCCAGTATCTATTTCAGCCCCCCGCTGAAAAGTGGATGAGCAGGGATTTCCCACCCAGGGCTGTCTTCAGTTCCCCACAGTCACCGGACATCATGCAACAATATCTCCCAGGAATTATGACAGGATAATTTTATGTTTATCAGTATGTATGTTTTATGTTTATCAGTATGGCTCATGTCTGCAGCTCCTACCCAAGTACAAGTTCCACCAGTGAGGGGACTGTGCCTATTTTGTCATAATCAATACTTATTAAATGATGGAAATATTGCCCCCCTTTTACAGGGGTACCTGGCTGAATTAATGCATAACCGGGACACTGAAGTACTAAAGGAATCTGAATCATACCAAAGCCGGCCAGTTCTGTGTATCAGTGAAGATTTCTCCCAGGCATCTAGATTGTAAGGGGTGTACATTATTTATGGGGTGCCTACTATATCATACATCAAATATGCTTAGGATATTTGATCTCATGTACTTGTTGAGTGAATGACTCCAAAAGGGAAGTCAGAGGGGCAGGTATCTCAGCTCTCGAAACAAACTCGGTCTTTTAATTACAGCAGTAAAACTCAATTTTGGTGCTTAACTATGATCACACTTTAAGGTTGACGGAAGGAGCGGTCTGGGAGATCATTGAGGTCATTTGTCCTTTTCTCCGGTGACTCACGATCAAAACTTTCCGGTAAGACAATTTGGGGTTCCCCTTCCCTGTCCCCCCAGAACGTAGGAAAGGTCAGCCTACCGACAGTGGCCAAAAGAGTAGCCCCGGAAGGAGGGGAGACCACCAGGGACCCAGTTTTCTCTGGCCCCGCCCAGCATTGACTCTCCTCACCAGACACAAAACCCCCCACCCGGGCGTGGAACCCCACCTCGCAACGCGGTATTCCCGCGAGCGAGCCTCGGTTAGGACACCCTCCTCAGCGAGCCCCGCCGGCCTCAGAGCCATGGAGAGGTCCCTCAATTCCTCCATGCCCAGCAAGTCCCAACGGCCCAGAGCCCAAGCCAGGATCCCCGCCCTCCGCGCGAACCCCTATTCGGGCTGAGGTCTCGCGGGTGGGGCGCGCGACCTGAGGCTCCGCTCCCGCGCCGGCGCGATCCGGCCCGGGATTCCGCGGCCGCCCCGCCCCGCGGCCGTCCCGCCCCCCGTCGCCGCGCCGCCGCCTGAGGCCGCTCGGAGCTGCGCGAACATGGCCGAAGTCGGCGAGGACAGCGGGGCCCGCGCCCTGCTGGCGCTGCGCTCGGCGCCCTGCAGCCCCGTGCTGTGCGCCGCCGCCGCCGCCGCCGCCGCCTTCCCGGCCACCGCGCCCGCCGCCCCGGCCGCGCCCCCGCCCGGGCCCGCCGCCCCGTCGCCGCCGCCGCCTGCCCAGCCCCCGCCGCCGCCGCCACCTCCGCCGCCACCGCCGCCGCCCGGCGCGATCGCCGGGGGCCCCGGGGTCGCGGAGGCCGAGGCGGGGGCGGGGGTCCCGGGCGGGGATGCTGGGGGCCCGGACGGAGCCGCGGCGGGCGAGGCCCTGGTGGCCGCGGCGGCCGCCTCGGTGCGCCGGAGCCCCGGGCCCGCGCTGGCGCGCCTGGAGGGCCGCGAGTTCGAGTTCCTCATGCGGCAGCCCAGCGTCACCATCGGCCGCAACTCGTCGCAGGGCTCGGTGGACCTGAGCATGGGCCTGTCGAGCTTCATCTCGCGGCGCCACCTGCAGCTCAGCTTCCAGGAACCGCACTTCTACCTGCGATGCCTCGGCAAGAACGGTGTTTTCGTGGACGGGGCCTTCCAGCGGCGCGGGGCACCCCCCCTGCAGCTCCCCAAACAGTGAGTGTCGCGGCTATCCCATCCCAGCCCTGCCCGGGTCCCAAGGACCGCCCGGCTCCGGTCTGGACACGGGTGCCACCCCCATCCCTCGCCGGGCCTCGGCCCCAGGGACAGCCCCAAACCCTGCCCTGGATGCCAGGGACGGCCCCGACCTCCATCGACGTGTGCTCAAGGCCGCCCGACCCACCTGGTGTGGGGAACGCCCCCGATCCGATCCTCTCCACCACCGCTGGGCACCGGGTCCCTCCTGGCCCTCGGTCTAACCTGGGTCCTGATGACCGCCCTTGCCCCTCCTTTCGTAGGCCTGGAGCCGTTCCACTCTGCCTGGACCGGGGTCGTCTCCTGCTCGCTCTGAGAAGGGTTACTGCAGGCAGTGTTCAGGGAGATGCTGGGGTCCCCCCAGCGCCAGTCTTCTCAAAGACCTGAGCCATCAGTGGGGGGCAGGTCTGAAGGACAGTGTCTTGGGCTGGGAGGGCCAGGTCAAGAAGTACCCTCTCCTGAGTTCCTTGAAGATCCTTGGGAGATACTGGAGCAGTTAGGATTCACCTGGACAGAAAGGGAACTAGGGGGTAAACGAGGGGCACCCAGGTGGTGCTGGGGTGGAGGGCTAAGGATGCCCTCCTTAGTAACTTGCTGTGTATTCCCTCATCTACCCTCACTTTCCTGTCTTCCTGTTCCCACAGCCCATTCTCTCCCTTCTGCCTGCCCCAGAGATTCTTTCTCAGGATCTCTTGATCAAGAGAAAGCCTATTTAATTACTCATTTCCTCTTTAGGCACTTTCTTTTTCTATTTAGTAATTGCTTTTAACTCCTCACTGGTGTTTATATTTCTCCAGTGTGCTTAGGCTTCCTAGTTGTTTGACTGTCTAATTACTCTCTCTTTTATAAGTGCCCTGAGTCCAGGGAAATTTTGCTGGGGTAATTCCCAGGGCCCATCGTTTTTGTTTCTGTAAACTTCTCTCCCATCTAGGGTCTTGGCATGCTTGATTGTAAATTTTATGTTGAATAATTTTCAAGCACAACATCAACAATGACTCATTCCAACATGGGGCATGAGAGGAAGATTGTATACCCTTATTTTCCAAACATGAAAGGCATTCGTTTCAGTAAAATCGGGTCCCTGTGAATACTTACTCAGTTCTGTCTTTCCCATCACCCCTACTGTCTCTATCCTGGGCCACTCGTGCTTTTCTGGCCCATCACTTCTCTGTGAGAAAGTGACAGATAAATAGCTCCTTCCCCTCCCTACCCTGTGGCTCTCAGGGACCTGTTTTCTCACACACCTTTATATGGTTCAGGTTCTAGATGCATCCGTTAGCCTCTTTTCAGAGAAGAGGGCCTAGTTGATTGAATCTGGCCTGAGATTTTCCCACTAGGATTTTCTCTGACTGAAGGGGGAGCCCTGTCAGTCCTTGGACACCTCAGATGGTCTGCTGCGGAGGCCTGCCCCAGCTCTGTGCCATATGAAGTGCTGGTGTTCAGGGGTTGCAGTGTGATACTCCGTGGAACTTGCCTTCTGGTGGATGCCTCCTGGGGCACTGTGGTGTTACTGTCCTGTCCTCAGGTTTGCCCTCCCTCTGGAGAGCAGTGGCCCCTTTTTGGTGTCTGTCTCTGACCTCATTGCATCGCTGAGCAATATCCATGTGGCAGGGGTGTAAATTTTACAAGAGCAAACGTGCAGCAAGAGAAACATGAAGTGGATGTGCCCATCTGCTCCCATAGTGGAAGGTTGTTAGCCTCTAAAGACTCTCAAAGATGCTTGATGAGTACAGTCAGGGTTTGGATGGATTTATGTTCTTTTTTATTACACTGCTTCAGGTTTAGTTTTTAAGTTTTTATTGATATAACTGGTTTATATATAATATTATATAGGTTTCAGGTGTCTGGCGTTAGTCATCAGTATCTATATACATATACTACATTGTGATCACCACCGAGACTGGTTTCATCCACTACGTTAGAGGCAACCCTTTCACCTGACTTACTTGCTTTCCCCCCCATCCCTTCCCCTCTGGTTGTTACCATTGTTCTTGTGATTTTTTGTTTTGTTTTGTTTTTGTTTTGTTTCTTTACCTTTCACTTGAGTGAAATTCTCTGTCCTCTGTCTGACGTTTCATTTAGCATAATACCCTCTAATCCATCCACATTGTGCAAATCCAGAATTTCGTCATTTATTTTTACAGCTGAGTGTATTCCATTGTGTATCTAGAGCACATCTTCTTTACCCATTTGTGTCAGGGGGAACTTAGGTTGTTTCCACCTCCTGGCTCTTGCAAATAATGCGACAGTAAACATGGGAATGTGGAGACCCCATTGGATTCATGTTTTTGTGTTCTTTGGTGTAAATTACTAGCAGTGGAATCACTGGAGAAAATATTTGCAAGTCATTTATACAACAAGAGTTTAATCTCCAAATATATCAACTCATACAACTATTTTAGAAAGCTTAAACCTAGGTAGTCGCAGCTGTAAACTGTAAACTTTCTCAAGTTAGATCAAGATTCTATGACCTGTCACGTTGAAAGTTGTCAAGAAATTTCTGAATTCATAGCAAGGAAGTTGAATGTGCTTTACATTCCAGAAAGAGAAATTCATTACTGACTCTAAAATAACAGGAGTCATTAATATGCCTATTTTCTCCCTGGAATAGATTTTGGAGCACATTTTGTCATTAAATTTTGAAGTTAAGAATTTCTTTACCATAAATTAAAATTTTTTTCTGTCTTGGAATTTTGTGAACCTGAATATGCTTGCAGTTAGTAGGCTGCAGCTACATGCTCTTGGAGCTTTTTTTACATTGTGGTACGCACAGCCCTCCAGCTGGATAGCATTCACATTGAGCGACGTTGGCATGCATGTACACTCTGTGGAATGGCTACCATTGTGCCAGTCCCTCACCTCACCCCCCTTCCCACTCCAGAAAGCATGTTAGGAGGGATATCAGAAGTTACCCTATTTGTTACTAGAAATACATACTACCAAACCTTAAAAATATTTGTGCCTATTGTTAGGGGAAAAGTTCCTTGTGCTCATGTGGCCTAGTGCTGATGTGGATATAGAGCCTTGTGGTAGCCCCACTCAGCACTCCACCGGAGGCCCAGCCAAAGAAGTTCCGGGCAGTGGTAGTGCAGCTCCCTTCTGTTCCCTGGACAGAGCCATGTGGCTGGGCTCCAGATTTCTCCTAACACCTCGGCTGTGGACTGGGGCTGAGGGTTTTACCCTCAGTAGGAGATACTTGCTGGCTGTAGGTGTGAGCACATTGAATTGTGTTTGTAAAAGGAACAAATTAATGACTAAATGAACTTGCAGTTTCCTTGAGGAAAAGCAGTGTCACTGATTAAACTTGCTGCCCTGGAGTCAGCAGGCGTGGGCTCATGGGGACAGCCCTCTGGTTGGAGGGGTGGGTGTGGTTTGTGTGTGTGACTGCAGTTCTTTATGCTATTAAGTTTGGAGTTTGAATGAGATGTGTGTAAACTACAAAACAAACAAAACCCACACACAGTCCCTTAACTTGCTCTTCCCTGTTTTCTGCCAACTTTCTGGCTAACACTTTTGTAATAAATATGGACTCCTTGAATAATCACACTTAAAACGAGACTTCTGTTTGTGGTGGCTTTTCTAAGTAGTAAGATTTATGGGATCACTTTTCTTTTTCCTTGCTGCATCCTTGTTTTTTCCAAATTTTCTGCAGTAAGCCAAGCTCCTGTTTTTGTTTTTGTTTTTGTTTTTTAAACACTTAGGTTAAGAAAATATCAGCCAAAGAGTAGTGAGCTTCCATGTCCCTGTCAGCCAGCATCAAGAGTTATGTTATGGCCATGCTTATTTTATCTTCAGCCCCAGTCATCTCCCCCCGCATCCACTTATTTGCAGGCAAGTCACAAATACCCTATCATTCTGTCTGTTAATATTTTAATAAAAGATAGTTTTTTTTTTTTTAAGCTAACCACATTGTTATTATCATACCTAAAGACTTAATATTCTTCTTGCTATCTTCAAATACCCAGCTGGTGTTCAGATTTCCCTTACTGTCTCATGAATTTTTTTCTTTTCTTAGGGTGTATTTGTTTGAATCAGGAACTAAATCAGGTGCAGACATTGCAATTGGCTGGTATGTCTCCCAGTCTCTTTTATTTCTGTAGACTCCAGCTCACTCCTTTTTCTTGCTGAAGGAGCCGGGTCCCTTGTTCTGCGTAGTTTCCCACAGTCTGCTCTTACAGATTGGATTCCCAGGGTCTCCATTTACTCTGTCCCCCTCCTCTGTCATTGCTGTGAATTGGTTGTTGGACCTAGAGCTTTGATCAGACTTGAGTTTGATGGGATTTTTTTTGTCAGAACTCCCTGATAGGTGGGGGCTAAAGGGGGAAGGGGGGGTTGGAGTGGGGGACTGTCAGAAAGCTGAGACTGTCTCTTCGCAGTATTTGATGGCGATTGCCTGGGTACCTTAATTTATCACCCCCTGGATTGGTGTGCACTTTGGCTGCCAGTTGATGTGTCCTATGCTGATGAATCTGTCCTCTAAAAGATACACTGTTAGTGGTAGGTATTAAGCTGAGCTTGCATCTGACCTGGTCAGAAGGCCCCTCTTTCTTTAGCCAGGGTCCCAGCGTTTCTAAAAACCTTCCCTAACCACCTAGCTTCCACTTCAAGTGCAGGGTTCTTTTCTACTCAGTGGTGCTTTGGAGGTATCTCTTTTTTTGTAAAAGTCTTCAGTGCCTGGCTTGTTGGAAGACAGCTGAAATCTGAGTTTGGAATGCTGTGATGTTTCCTGTTGCTTAGGTGTATGAAGAAAGTCTAGCCTCCCAGACCTGTACCTGGGAAAGGTGCTGTTTCAGTGGCCTTTTCAGATCACCATGGATGTCCTTTGACACCTCATCAAAACTCGACAAGTTGTATTCTAAAGGTCATTGCAGTATAGAATCTGAAACTTCATCAGTGGATTTTTCATATGGTACATTGAAATCTAACATCTGCACATGGATCATGATAAAAGTAGTTTGTAGCCACCAAAGCATTTAATTGCATTAGATAGTTGTTTTAGGTCCTGTGATATCCATACAACATGTAGAGTCTCATTGCTGTTCTAATTGATGGAATAAAGAATATCAAAATAGTTACTGGCCATCATATAAGTAGTTATTAGATTCACATTAACCAGAAAATGTCCCAGACTTAGTGAAGACAGCGGGTATTTGTTGAATGCCCACTCTCCCACATCCTAGCAGTCACTGCATCCCCTCTCTGTGTCTCTTCCAGTTCTCAGGGAGCTTCAAGGGTCTTACATGACCCAGGGTCTTGGTTATGGGGAGTTGGTTCAGAGTGGACCTGTGTGCTGATCTGGGTTTGCACTGACAAGAGATGAGTTTCCTGTGACTGGGCAAGAAGATGCGACCCTGAGATGGCAGTGGCTCTGTCTCTACGTGGAGGCACATTGATTAGAGAGGACTGGAAGGGATGTGGACGTGTGTGGAACTGGGAGGCCATGGAAACCACGTAGAAGACATAGTCCCTCAGGTCTGACTCATTGAGACCTGGATCGGGGCCTGGGACCACAGGAGAGAGGATTTGGAGTAAAGATCTTCTGAAGGAAGAGGTGATACAATTTTGGATTGTTGAGCTAAAAGAGACAGCTTGAATCTGAAAGCTGGAGAAATGATAACTGCCACATAATAAAGTTAAGAGTTTTAGAAGAGAGAAAGTTTATGTGGAAGGAAATGTGGCATTTTCTCAATATGGTGCTTTATTCTGGTTTTCTTGCAAGTTGGCAGTTATCATGTATTTGTTAAAAGTTAGACTGTTGTCTTGTTGAAAACTTTATTTTAAAAGGCTTATGGAAGTGTAACAAATCGGAAACTGGTACATTGACACTTAGTAAAAGGATGTGTCACTTTGTAGTTCATGTTGGGTTTTTGACTTCTATTCTTACCATAAAATGTATGTAGTTTTTTTAAAAGTCAGTCCATGAGAAAGGTGTTATCATGTTGATGTGCTGAATTGAATTTATAATAAATTTATGAAAGTCTGCCACTGTTGAGGAAATAGACTGGTAGATCCTAAAAATATATTATGTGGAGTTTTAATGGTGTTCATAGTACTTTTGAAAAAGACAACTATGTTTAAAATTATATGCTGAAATGAAAGAAAGCATTTGATTCGGAGATATAGTAATTTACTATTTGCTGTTTTTGCATCTTGTGAATGTCAGGGAATAAACTTGCTAAATTAATGACAACTCGAATTACAGCAATGCTTCATTTCCATAATTACCCTACATTTAAAGTGTTTCATATTAAAATGAGAGTATTATATAAAACACTTTTACTTTGATTTCCTGGAATAGGCCCTTGCATTGTGACTTACTAGGAGATTCCTAGTCAATTTTCACTGCTACTTTCACTTTTCACCAGTTTCTAGCTTCCTGGTAAAAAATGTTTGCTTCTTTTAAATCTGGTTGATTAATCTGGCATGTTTCCTGACTGGTAAAGGGAAGCCAGGAAGGCAGCTGACTGAGCAGTGAGAGCAGGGTGTTACGGCTGGTGTTTCGAGGACTTGTTGGTGCCCCCACCACTCTCCTCCCCACCTGGCAGAACTTGTTCCACCCTTCTAGAGTGTAGACGTGCGGTTTCCTTGGACACTCTGAGGACGAGTTAGAGAGGCTTTGCTTTCCTTACCCGTAACAGTTCCACCTTAAATCATGACCTGCTCGCACATGTGTAGCTTCTCTCACCTGAGAGTGGTTTCAAGCAGACAGTGAGCAGAGATGGCTGTTTCATACATGATCTGATTAAGAAGAAACTTTTACTCTCAGTCATCTGTAACACATTTAGCTGCTTGTTTCTCAGAGGACCCTTCTCCTCCCTTTTTGTGCGCTGAACTCTGATCTCATGGCTGCCCTGCTCAGAAGGCCCCTCTTTCTTTAGCCAGGGTCCCAGCGTTTCTAAAGACCTTCTCTCATCTCCTAGCCTCCACTTCAAATCAAGTGCAGGGTTCTTTTCTGCTCAGTGGTGCTTTGGGGGTACCTTTTTTTGTAAAAGTCTTCAGTGCCTGGCTTGTTGGAAGACAGCTGAAATCTGAGTTTGGAATGCTGTGATGCTTCAATTGCTTAAGTGTATGAAGAAAGTCTAACCTCCCAGACCTGTAGGTGCTGTTTCAGTAGCCTTTTCAGATCACCATGGATGTCCTTTGACACCTCGTCAAAACTTGACAAGTGTAGTTTTCTAAAGGTCATAGAATCTGAAACTTCATCAGTGGATTTTTTCATAAGGTACATTGAAATCTAGTGCTCTTATATTTTGACTAAATCAGTGTTACTCATGCATGGCTTTGTAACTTCATGCACTGGTCACTGGGAGGATGATTGAGTCATGGAGTTATCTGCGTGTCTTAATATCCAAACAAAAGCACTTTTTGCAGTGGTAGTTTCAATTTCATCCCCTTGAACCGAGCACATCACACTTTTTTTTTACCCTGAAAATCTTTTAAAGGATGAGACTTTTTAATGTAGTTTTTAAAAATCTGCTCTAAAAGTTCAGTGATAGATTTTTTTTATGAATGAAAATTGAAATTTAGTCATTGACCTTGTTACTATCTTGATTATACTTTGATTATATTTAGTATATTTTGTATGTTCAGTCAACTCTTAATTATTACAGATGATACTCTGCAGTGTGTCAGTTATTTGTTATTTACCCATAACCAGGCAGGTGGGCCTTTTCCATTTCCTAGCTGTTTCTCATGTGGTATCTGGTCCCCTTCAGCTACAGGTTCTGGGCCACCAGAAGAAAGAATGGGGGGTGGGGTGGGGGGGCGGCAGGACTTGAAAAAGGGTGCTGTGCTCAGGTTTCCAGGGATGTAGTGACACGGTGCATGTGCGTGGAAATGCCACTCCTTTCTAAGCACACCTCTCAACACCTGTGCCACTTTTCTCAAGATAGATAACCGCTCACTTTTCCCTCATAGCTTCCACTCTTTCCTTAATTTAGCAAACCAGTGTTACATAGAAACTAATCTGTCTAGAGCTGTAATGATGAGTGAGTGTGGCATGTGCACATATTGAAGTGTAAGCTGTAGTCCCAAAATGTGTACTGTGTTGTAAACCAGTGGTAAATCAGTAATCAGTGGTAAAACGTCGTGTTAAAAAAAAAAAAAAAGCAAAGCAAAAAAAAAACAAAACCTGTTATCTACAAAAAGCTTTTTGTGCTTTGTACCACACAAAAAAGGACTTGCTATTTTTCCAACTGAACCCTTCTAACATCAGGACACTTCTCTGTTCCCTGCTGCAGATTCGGGTTTCTCTGCCTCACAGATTCTCTGACTTGGGAGAGAGGGACACAGAATATAGGATTAGTTTTATAGATTTCAGTTGGGATTTTGTGCCAAATCTCTCTGTAAGATGATTTGTGCTTTTGCTGTGGGGCCTCCAGCAGCACAGTTGCATGGTGAGTAACTGGCTCCTGGGGTCCTCATGAGCTGTGCACGATTCCAGCTCAGGGAAGTGCAGGGGTCAGGTGTCCAAAGAAAATCTTCCCAGAAGCACACCCTCCCGTCATGTGATTTGGATATAACTTACTGCTGCAATTAAGGAGCCTCCTGTATGTTACGGGGAAGCTGTGACTGGGAAAATTGTCAGTGAAAAATAACTTGTAAACAGTATCTCACTGGAACTGATAGAGAAAGAAATTAAATGCAATCTGATGATACTGATGACAGAATGAGTAGGTGGAAGGCCATGGAGTGATATGAAAAGGAAGGCTACCCAGTAGAAGCTTGTATCCCTCCACTTCTCCCCTTGGGGACATAAATATCCTGTGTGCTTGGCAGGTATGCCCCTGAAGCTGGGAAACAGTGACTCATCACAACTTGATGAAAACATCTTTCTAGCTCTGGATGGTTGGATTCCTTGTTAACCAAGAGCATTTATGGTCCTGATTTGACTCCAAGCCTGCACAAATTCCCAGCTGAACATTCAGCTTCCTTAGCGGTTACATAGTCCTCTGTAAATTGTGGTGCTAACAGATTGTCTGGGCCGGAATCCTTGGGTTAGCCAACAGGGGATCCCCTGGAGAATCTAGAACTTTAATAGCCGTGCAAGGGATTGCCCCGGCATCTTTGAGGAGGCTGCAGGTCTGGGTGTGGTCACCCCCTCACTTTTCCCCAGTCGCCTCCGAGGCTCAATCGAGTTTCGGTGGCATGCTTCCAGGCAAAAGTCTAGAAAGCCCTGGTCTAGGCTGTGGGGCCTGGGCCTGGGCAGACACACTCAGTGAAGCTGTCTGTGGTCACAAGTCTGAGGCCAAGAGCTTGCCAGCCCACGCTTCTTTCAGGACTGAAACATCTCATTGTGGGTAGGGTTTGTGATTCTCTGCGTTTCTGCCACTCTGAACTGCACATAAGTTAGGGGATGGTTTCCATTTTTCCTTTTATCCTAGCTCCTGAAGCCAGAGGGAAAAAGTAAAGGAATCTGTGAGATGATCCCTGTATATGATAAAGAGGAGAGACAAATTTGTCGGTTTTAAAGGAATGAACTACCTCACTAGCTCTGGGCTCACTGTGCATGTTGGTTATTGGTGGGCTGCATGTAAGTCTGGTCCCATATAACATTCTTAGAGATTTTTTAATTTCTGTGGATTACATGCCAGTCCAGCTGCTTATTTTGCTTCATATCTTTATAAGTTTTAAACATTCCTTTATGAACAGATTGTGTGTTGCCTATCCCAATCCGGCATTGGCATGGACACCCGGGTACCAAGTGACTCTGGTCAGTGGGTCTTCTTTGTGTCTGGGCTTAGCGCTCATGGGCCTGCGTGCAGCTGGTCATTATACGGTGTGAATATTATTTGAGACTGTCCCCCTCAGAAAGCTGGTAGTGCCAAGAGAATGGAGTGGGTTGCTCTGTGCGTGGCACTTGGCACTTGGGTAACACTAACCATCTGTTAAATGAGAACATTTTCACTTGTATCCATAATCTCTGTAAACCACTGATTTCTGTGGCAGGTAAATTCCAGTGTATTGCCTGTGGAAAGTCTAGAACAGGTGTTTCTGATCGGTGGTCAGAAAACATCTTCAGCAGCCATCAGGGACCCAGCCAGGCTGGCACTGGTAGTTGACCCCAAGTGGTTGTAGGCTCTCAGGCTGCAGGAGAGTGATGGGAATAGTGTTGATGAGCATGTAGGGCTCACATCTGTTCAAGCCCAATGACCAGAGCTCAGTGCAAGGCCCTCCAGGAGACAGCCATGTGCCGGGGAAGAGGGAACGCTTTGTGCTGCTATCTCTTCTACAGTTCCTGTGCCAATCTGTCGCCTGTCACCTGTGCACTCCCCATTCCTGGTCCAGCCCAGGGTGGAGTGCTGCCTTCCTTTGTCTGTTAATGGCTCTGGAGCCTCTCTTTATCTTTACTGACCTTGACATTTTTGAAGAAAACAGTACGGTTATTTAAGATGTTGCTCAGTGTAGCTCTGTCTGCTTAGATAATGTCTTGATTAGTTTTGTGCATCTTTACCTGGAACACCAGGAGGGACATCTCATGGCCTCATGGCCTTAGCGGGGCCGGTGCTGCTGGCGTAGATTACCTGTGTTTGACTTCTCCACCAGAGAGTGCCTGTATTATTTCCTTCTGTAATTAATTAGTAATTTTTAAAATTGGTGCTAGAGTGAAATACTAATCTTGTATCCAGTCATATTTGCAGTTTCTAGTAACAGTTTTTAAACTCACTTTTTGTGTTTTCAGTCAGTCTTCACCTGCAATTAAGTTATTTTGTCCATCCCACTATTTACTGTATCATTTCGTTGTTGTATTGTTGAATTAACTGGCATCTCCAAATAACAGAAAACAAAAGAAGCCCAGGATAGTAGGCTTCTTATTTTTAGAGTAAACACGATTGGGTGCCTAAAAAGCTACTTTCCCAGGGTAACCTTCCTTCCTGTGCCTCTGAGTGGTGGGTCCCCTGCTTAGCTCCGCCCCCACCCCCTGCTTTGGTTACTATTATAATTCCTTTTACTTGTAGTACTGTAGTTCTGTACTGTACTGTAATTCTTTTTATTTGATACCTTCTGAGCATTTTTTTTTGGGGGGGGGGGAGCTGTTGTTTATCTCTATTACCCCTGTAACTACCAGTCTATTTTTTCATAGTTGGCACCTCTTAAATGATAGTAGGGATGATGACTAAACAGACAACTTGGAGAGGTCTGAATGCAGAGCCTTTGGTTAGGGAAGGTGATCAGAATTAGCATGTTTAGCTTTTAAAAGGGTGGACATGTCATCTGACCACGAACACCTGTTTCCTCACCTTTAGGATGGACTTCCTGCTACTTCCAGGTAGCTGTAAGAACGGAAGTGACGTGCTGAGAGGCCACCTCAGCTGCTAGTGCACAGCTAGGCCCACCACAGGCCTGCACGTGCTATTGTCCTGCTATTTGCTTTGAGGCATGTGGGTGTCAGGTGTGAGTTCTGTCTCACTTAGGGAAACTGCTGCCAGCCTCCAACTGGTCACCAGGGCATGTCATTGACAGGTGTCTAAGAGTTCTTGCAGCAGTGGGTCTCTGGAATCCCTTCTAAGATCGTGTAATCAGAATGCAGTTATAGGACTTGGAATCTTTGTGTTTCTTTGAACTGCTTGGCTAAGAATGGGAGCTCAGAGTACGGGGTAGGGGAGGGGGCTTGAAAAAACAAACTCAGGTTTTACCTTAAGTTGGTTTGAATGACCTTTGTAGGCAGCAGACTGGCTGTGACTGAGGCAGGACTTGGAGAGGGAAGTAGGGTGGGGGCTGTGGCCACACTCTGACCTCGCACATGCCAGTCCCATCCCTGCAACATGGGACAGGCTGCAGCCAGGACTCAGGGTGGGTTGCAGCGAAAAGTTAGAATTGGAGATGGAAGCAGAGAGCTGAAATGATTCATAGCTATTTTAAGGATTTTAAAAATGCAGGAAAGTACAGAGGATAGTTTAGCAAGCACTGTGTATCCATAGAGAACTGACGCGTGTCAAAGTTTTAGCCTTTTTTAAAATAAGAGAAATGGCACATTACAGATGATGCCAAGGGCCCCTGGGATCCCCTTGCCACCTGATTTCTCTCCCTTCTCCAAAGGCAGTACCCTTAGGAATGTAATGCTAGCCCTTTTTCATACTTTCCATGCACACAGATGTCTAAGAATAATGCATTGCTAAGTTTGGGGGTTGGGGGTAATTTTCTAAGAGGTGTCATATAATCTTTTCATCACAGTATGTGTATTTTCTACTTCTCCAGGATGATTGCTTCATAGGTGATTTTATCTGACACACATAACTGTGTTTTTATAGCCCTGACATTTAGATGACAGTCCTTTGGCTCTGGGGCCTTTTTCCCAGCCTTCTCCTTGCAGCGCTAACCAAGAGTGACTTCCAGGGCCAGGAGTGGCCATGCTGATGCCACCCCTTCTGTGCTGTGCCTGGGCAGGAGCTCCCTCAGTCTCAGATTGAGCATCCCAGCTGCCCTAGCCCCACCTGGTCCAGGTGACTCGGTTCCTTCTCTGTACCCCACCTCTCCTGAGCTCCCAGCCTCTATTAGGTGGCCATTGGGCATTTCTGTGCTGGAGCTGAATAGCATCTGAAAAATCACCCTCCGCTTCTTTTGCCCACATGCCTGCCTCCAGCTGATTACTGTGACCATTGCTTTACTTTCACTGGTGAGAGAGCACTTGCTTGTGTAGGTGCTCTTTGGAGGCTGGAAGCAGGAGCGCAGCACCACGGTCACAGAGCACACACATGCCGTCTGCTGCAGGGCGAACCCGGGCTGCGGTGGAGAAACCACCAGAATGCTGGGGACATGTAGGTGGCAGCACCTACTGGGAGAGTGCTGTTTTAACTGACATCTGCGGTGTGGACAGGAGCTGGTGATGAGTACCCCTCCAGAGCAGGGTCTCACCAGTGGGGGACTGGCAGGCAGAGCTCTGACTCTAAGGCAGGCCCTCCAGGTCAGGAAGAGCATGCTGAGGGGCAGTGCTGGGGCAGAAGGTGGTAGGACTGAGGGAGGGCTGACTCTCAGGGCAGGGAGAGTGAAGCACCCAGAAGGCTGGAGGCCTTTCCTCACAGATTCATCCCACCTTATCTAGCCTTCTTGTTCAGGAGAGAAGCAAACATACGTAACACCTCAGGAGCCCGAGAGGCTGAGTAGGTTTGATTCACTAAGAGCTGGACAGTTTTAATATTAAAACTGCCCTCTCGGGGGGGGGGGCATGCAGGGGCACAGATTGTTGCTCAGATAGCTGGGCAGTTGTGCAGGGCTCTGGAAATGCTGCAACTCGCAGTCAAGTAGCCGCAGACACGCGCCAACCCCACTGTGATTTAATTTGGGAAGGGCAGAAGTAGCATGAGGTGGAATACGGCATTGTTATAGATGCAGAAAAACCACACTGGGTGAGAAATGTGTGTGCTTGGGCTTTTTCTTTGTAAGAGTCGCTATCAGTTGGATAGCTCTATATTACTAAAGTAGCTTGGGGATAAATCAGTCAGCTAGTGGTGCAGCTAAAGATCTAGCAGAGCCTTTAATCAGAGCAACTTATTGTTCAGAGAAACACAGGTGAGTAAATAATTTGGTCCAGGGTGTGAGAAATCAGCAAGCTGAGGTCCAGACAGCTATGGAACCACAGCCAGAGACCGTCCAGGTGTCAGTGGAAGGCTTTGCTTCTTAGCTCCCGTTCTGAGCTTCCCTTCTCTTTGCTGGACCTGTCAATGCAGAGAGCATCCCGGACAGTTCCCTGAGACTGTTCACAGAGGGTGTGTGCCAGGGAGTGCCCCAGGCTGGGCATTTCTAAGACTCTGGGTCTGGCTGCTGCTTCCAGATAAAATCCAAAGACTTTATCTCCAGCTACTAAGAGCTTTTTATGTGCCAGGGTCTGTCCCTAGCCCTGATCTACCAAGAAAGAAAGCGCCAGGCAGCAACAGCATGATGGAGGCCATGTGAGGCACGAGGGCATGTGAAGGGCCCAGAGTGTGGGAGCAGAGCAGCCTGTCCTGACTGGCTCACAGAGGAGAGCAGTTGTGCGGGCCTCTGAGGGTGGATGTGACAAGGGACAGCCAGCAGGGGAGCCCCCTCCAGCACATCTGAGGAATGCACCCCCAAATGTAGGGGGTGTGAGGAGGGGGTCCATTTCCAGTGTCACCCAAATCCCTACCTCTATGGGCCCCTTCAGGCTGTGCCCTCGGCAGGAGTGCCCTGAGTGCTAGATAGGGGGATATTGAAGTCCTGCTGCTTCTCAGAGTCATGGACCCTGTGCCAGCTGTACCTCCTGAAGGGGTTCAAGTTTATTCTCCAGGTCAGTGGTTGTCAAACTTGGTTCCAGGGAGCCACCCCAGCCACCTGCAGAACAGGAGGGGTCAGGAAGAGGCATGAGAGAGTGACTGTGTAACAAGCATTCCTTTCAGCTGTTTTATATACTGGACTTTGATGTGAGATTTCCCCTTGTATTAACTTACTTTGATTCATTGTCTTGTGTTAAGTCCAGTGAGTTTAAGTTTTCTAAAGTAGATTGTTTTTGTTTTGTCTTTTAACTGCAGTAAGATTTGTAATGGGGGTGGGGGCTGGCTCTTGGTGGTGGTAAGCAAGGGTGCAGTGTAGACTGTGATGTTAGAGAGTTTCTCAGTGATGCAGTGAGATGCAGGACAGTGCCAGGAAGGAGAGGCTAGGTCCTACAGCATGTATCCCCTTCCCCACAGCCAAGCTGCCCCTCAGATGCTCTCCATGACCCTGCCACCCCCCACCCAAGTCTGGAAGTCACTCACCACCCATGTCACCTACTCCCAGAACCTCCAAGCACATCTCTTGTTTGTGTGGTAAAATGCACATAATGTGAAATTCACCGTTTTAACCTTTCCTAAGTATACAGCTCAGGGACATTAAGTACATTTGCCTTGTACGGTCTTCACCACTGTCCTCCAGAACGTTTCACCTTCCAAACTGAAACTCTGTCGCCTTTATCCCCAGCCCTTGGATGCTCCATTCTACCCTTTCTCTGGCTCTGTGAGCTGTATCTTCTTAACCTTGTCCTATTTTGTCTTACATTTTCACACTGCTGCCAGCCTGAGCCTCTGCTCCCACTTAGTTTCTGTCTTTATGGGTGTGTGTGTGTGTGTGTGTGTGTGTGTGTGTGTCCCTGGGCCTGAGGGCCACTGTCCCACTTTCTGGCCGTTCTGCCCTCTCTGGCTTTGGCACCCGGAGCATGGTCCCCCTTCTTTCTGGCAGTTGCCCCCATGTCACTTCTTAGGACCCTGTCAGGGCACTCAGGTTTTTCACGCTCTTAGTTCTTTGAGGTAGTCGTGTCATTCGCAATTGAACATATTTCTTGTGACATCTGTGCATACTCCACCACCTCCCTTCCTGCCCCATTAATCTCGAAGGTCCTTGAGGGTCAGGACGGTGCACAGAAGTGTTTCTTCGGTGGTTTGTGTGGATATGGGCCTTTCCCTGCCAGCCATGTGACCAGGCTATGCAGCGTAGGAAGAGGAGCACACCTCCCCTCTCCCCTGCTTCTACTGACCCTGGACACAACGTCTCGAAATCTGGTGACTCACTATTGGACTGGTCACCGCCAGGACAGACCCCTCCCTGCTGGCCTGGCATCTCACTGCCCCTGGTTTTCTTATCTGAGTCTATGTCAGGGAAGTGTGCATCCTCTGCAGGTACCGTGGCCTTAAGCTATGTGTTTAGCTCATGTTTTCAGAATCACTAATGCTTCAGTTTTCTTACCTTTGGATGTACTGTTTAAGGCATCGAACTGTAATTCTAATGTTTGGGGATTTGGTGCACATGTATTTACTTTTTCAAATTAATAATTTTGTACATTTTTATTTGGAATGCCTTGCCTTCGTGTTTTCAGCCTTTCAATTTTACAGATAATAGTAGCTTCATTTTTTGTTCAGTCATTTAAGAAACCAGGGATGTAATGACATGTCTTCAGCTAGATAACTACAAAAAGTGGGCAAAATTTCAAAGCCAGTAACTGGAAGGAGCAGATGATGAGTGTTACTGTGACAGAGTCAACAGAACTCAAAAGCTTCTTGGGGAGTTTAGTTTTTCGACCTTCACTTAATTTTTTTACAAGTCAAAATGCTTCACTGTTTGTAAGAGCCAGTTGCAAAAGAAAGTGTACACTTTCTCTTTTCATTATACATCTGTGTAAGCTTTATTCACAATTTTTCCTATTGTATGTGCAATGGACACTTAAGGGGATTTTGGAAATGGAGAAAGGAGAAAAGACACTTAGGACTCCAGCAGCTCTCTTTGAGCTGCTGCCTTCCAGCAGGCCTGGTAAGCAGCTTTGCTGAGGCTGCAAATATGCCTTTCTAGGTCTGTAGGAGATCCCAGATCCCACTGATGAGGGACTTTAGTACCTCTTTTATGTTAATATGTGTTTAGTGAATAGATTAGGATCCTATAGCCTCCTGGAATTAGGAACCCTCCTCTGTGACTTTGCCTGCAGTGAAAGCTTGAAGCAGAAAGGGCAGGGGTTGCGCTGCCTTCCCCAAGGCCCATGGGTGGGTGGGCTGACCTCCCAGTCCTCTCTGGGAGAGGCTCCTGGCCAGCTACAGCCAGACTGCTACCTCAGATGGCGCATCAGGTGATGCTCTGGACCCAGAGTGGATTTCTAACACTTTCTGAGCTGCTTTCAGAGTTGTAGGGGCATGGCACACCCGCTGGAGAATATTGAGGGTGAGGTGTGTGTGTGTTGGGGGGGGGGGTGTCCAGTCAGGCTTCCTCTGCTTGAATCTGGGTTTGACCTCTCCCACCCTGTGGCCTCTCTGATTGCTCAGCCTGGACTTCCCACTGTTGTTTGCTGTTTTCTCATTGTCTACAAAATATTTGACCAAAACTGAACAAATAAACACAACAGCTTGTAACAATGTTTTCACGAGGAAATAGCTTCACTACTTTACACCTTAATTAAACTCCATTGCCTTTTCATCAGAAAAATAAATGCTATACCCTAAAGCATTTCCTGCCTTTGTCCCATATTAGCCCAGGGGGAGCTGCAGACCCTGGAACTGGTGCTGTCCCCCTCGTCTCCCCTCCCATTTGCTGCAGTGTTATCTTGAGCCTTTTTTTTTTTTTTTAAATCAAGCACACGGGTGCAGTGGAGACCAGTGCTCAGTGTACACAAAGGAAAGGAGAGTCCTTGGAAATTTAGGACACAAGCTGGTAGTGCAGGGAGGCGGGTGCTGGGAAAGGGTATCTGGTTCAGTTTGTATTTCAGTGCAAACTGTTCTGATGAATAGGCCATCGGGGACAAATTGATGGGCCTGAGAATGCAATTTACATAACAATTAAACTAGTTTAGTATACCCTGTGCCTCAGCCAAAACTAGGCTACTCCCTGGGCAGTTATTCAGTGTTATTAATCTATTTTATGACCCACTTTCCTCAAATGGATAATTTCTTCTCCGTTGTACTAAAACACACTCGGAGACTTGCGAATCTGCTGCAGCAAGGGTGGTTTTAAGAACAGTGCGTGGACTTACCACTTCCTCTTCCCTCCACTCCCCCCTCTCTCTCTCTGGTGTGCTTGGCTCTGAGTGCCCTGTGCTGAGGAAATGTTGGAGAGGAACTGCCCCCTGGGTGGCTAGCGAGGGGTTAACTGGAAGGCCAGCCCTTCCTTTCCAGCCAGGCTGGCTTGGCTTTCCAGGGTGTTAGGAATGTGAGCTTTGAAGGGCTTGAGTCTTAAGCCAAATAAAGGCCTTTTCAAATTCTGCCTGGCGCTGATGCTACTCTGCTGTGTTTTGTTTTGGTTTTTATCCAGGCTGGCATAGAGGTCTCTAAAGTGAGACCCGTTGCTTTGTAAACATTGTCTGCTTGCCAGCGATGATCCTAGCTTCCCTCCGGCAAACTGGACACACTTCCTGACTCTTTGATTCAGCTTCCCCGTTACCAGTCAGTGGCTGCTAGTTTGGAGGAAATTAACCTGAAGGTAAATTGGCTCTTGGAAAAAAAGACCACTCCCTTTGGGAAAGGTTAAATAAGTTAAAATTTAACTTGACTTTCAATTATCCACAGTCCTCTTCTCAGTTTAGTATGAAATTTCATGTGACAGAGTGAGAACAAAGGTGACCCAAGTATATAACAAGTTGGTGTACAGCCAGCCATACCACCCTGAACACGCCTGATCTTGGAAGCTAAGCAGGGTGGAGCCTGGTTAGTGCTTGGATGGGAGACCAATATAACAAGTTGGTGTAATTAAAAAAATGTAGCAATTTGCCCCAAATAGCATAAAATTTCACTTTATGTGATCTGAAAGAGGGATTCCCCTAATATTTCTGTGGGAGAAATAAGAATAGCTACTATCGGTGATCATTGACAGTACAGAGTGCTGTGAGGTGACTGCTCCTCTTGGAGCATTTGGAGTCTTGGGATGGCAGTAAAATTCTGCTTCTGGAAAAGAGATTAGTGGAAAACATTGAATCCTGTTTGTTGGCCAGATGCATACTGGGCCCCTAAACCCGGGGCCCTCATCCGTGCTCTTCATTGCACCCTTCCCACCTGGCAATCCCTGTTCAACCTTGGGGTTCCTAAGTCGTTTCCTCCCTTGTTCCGTTTTACCAGGCAGAGCCCTTCTGTGACTCCTCATCATTGTTTCTCATTGGTGGCTGGTCATGTTGCTTATGTGGATGACCTTGATAAGGCTACAGGCCTTGTCTTCTAGGAGAAGCCATCATTTCCTTTTATTCTTAGGGCTTTCACAGGACCAGGCACTTCACAAACACTTATTGACAGTTTGTGGGGGAATCAAAGGCTGAATGGCCACCGTAGACAAGCCAGCTCAGCACTGGGCAGATCCTTGATCCAGTGAGCCCTGGATTTCTTCCAGAACTCAACCCTGTTCTGCCTAGCCCCCGCCCTCCAGCACCTGGCACAGCTGGCTTCATGGCAGGTTGTATGGTCTACACCAAAAGGGTATAGTTTCAGAATTTAATATTGGTAAAGTTTGGACCTGATTTTGCCCTGAAAAGGTAATGCACATGCTCAAACTTTGAAGTCACGTTGTGTGCTATTGGCCTAACTGCGAGCAGAGAAGCTTTGCAGGACCACGGGAACTCTTGATACTGAGCAGCCAGCGCTGCCTGTGCTCTTTTTCTGCTTAGGTGAAAGTGGGTGTGGCACCAAGTCCTGTCCCCTGGGAGAGGGAGGGTACCCATGTGCGTCCACACAGGACACTCAGCACAGCCTGGCATGTGGCTTAGTTGTCATTGTTGGGCTGAAGTATGAAGAGAGGACTGACTGCAATGCAAATTAAGTGACTTAAAATTTGATTAAATGGTGGCAAACTAATTCCGCAGTTCTTGGTGTAGCATTTTAACACAGTAGTGAAATAGTTTCTTTCTGATCATATCAGCAGAAATGAAAGATCAGAGTTTAAACAGAAATTGTCATTTTCTGTTTTGATTACTTTGGACAACTCAGTTTGCTCATCTGTAAAAGTGTACAGATGCCTTCTTCCACTCTTAGCTCATGGATGCCAGAGAAAGCGCGGGAACACATGTGTTTCCTTTCTTAGAAACTGCATCCCTGTCTGGTGTTTACTTAAAAAGACCCACACACATTGGCTTCAGCCAGGGTGGCATCATGTGTTCATTGGCATTTGAACTAGGGATATTGGGAGTTTAGGCAGAGGATTATTTTAGGCTCACAATAAACACATTGCTGCGAACTTCAGAGAACTTGGGGGCCCAGGTCTAGGAGTCAGTTTCACTGTAGCTTTGGAGTAAGATGCAGGCCATCTGGACTAGAGCTGGGGTCACTGTGCAGAAAGGAGGCCTGCTGGGTGCTGGGAGACCTGGAAAACTGGACCTTCACTTTCTTTGAAGTAGTTGGATATGCTCTTCTTTTTTTTTGGAGACTAGGTCTCAGTATGTTGCCCGGGGAACCGCAGGCTCCTGTTGCCCATGGTACCACGGGCTCAAGCAATCCCCAGCCTCAGCTTCCCATGTAGCTGGGATTACAGGTGCGCACCACCACGCCCAGCTATTTTTGGGGACTAGGTCTCTCTACAAGCCCCGCCGGGGGCTGGAACCGCGATCCCTGGCCCCGGCTGCAACTTCCCAGGCTGCCACTTACAGACATGCGCCACCATGCCCGGCCTTGGATATGCTCTTCTTTAACTAACCCCTTGAGGAGCATATCAGTGAAATCCCAACTTGTTGCTTGGTGTGCGGCCTTCCGAGGGCAGCCATGCCCCATCCTGCAAGTGCACTTTCCATGGCCTATTGCCTTTGACAGTAGGTTCTGCCTCACAGCAGGGCCCTCTAAATGGACATGTGCTGAATGCCATATAGACCAGTGTCTGCTTCACCTGTAGTGTTGACAATAGGTGTTTCTGAATAACCCAAACCAAGCACTGGCTACACCTCTCAGGAGTGGGTCACCGGCCCTGCTTCCCTTCTGTAGTGATTGTTACTTCAGCTTGAGAATTTGCTGTCAGGAACCAACATTTCCAGGAGGTGCTTGGACCTGGGTATCCTGCGTTGCATACATCTTTGTAAAAGGGAATGGTTTTTTTGTTTGTTTGTTTGTTTGTTTGTTTAAAAAGCACACTAGTGCTCTATGAGTTCTGCATTTATTCTTATCACCTTGAAAGTGCACTTTTGTGCTTGGTGTCAGCTCTCTCCTCACTGCATGACCTAGGACTCCTCGTGCCTTGATCATTTGGTTCTCTCCCATATAGGTAGTGTTTCATTTTGTTTACCCTTCTGAGTGCACTCGAACCCATTTCTGATTAAACACTGCTCAAACAACCAGAGTAAGCTGTATTGACACAAAGCAGGGTTGATGTGGCTGGAGTGCTGGGGAGTGGAGTGAATTATTTCTCTCTGTTCTGTTTATTTCCAGTTGACAAGAGATGACATTTATTTTTAAATTGTGCTCATAGCGCTGTGACTTCTACAGAACTCCAAACAAGGTTTCATTTGAAAATTATGGTAAGAAAAGGGTACTGGTCCACGCCTCTGAGGGACAGGCCAGCTCCTGGGCCTCTTTGATGGATAAACTTCTACACTCATGATCAAATCTTGGTTCAGGCTTTAACCAAGTAAACTTGTGGCTTAAAAGAATTTTCTTGCTGCCCTTAATGGGCAAGTTACTTAATTTTGAAATAGAGAAAGTTCATAACTCTTCACAGCCTACCATGCAAGTTTAAAGGAGTGAAAAAAAATTTTTTTTTAAATGCAATTAGCACTGTTGTGAGGCAGGCCCTGGGCTTAGAGAATGCCAGGCCACAGCCACCCCATGCCTCATGTGATGGGAAATGAACATGAAAGCAGAAGAACTGAATCATCTCTTTTTAAACCCTGAAGTTCACTTGTGTTGTGCTCGCAGGTCTTGGCACATTCACAGTTGAAAAGGGGCAAGGTCATCTCTCTCTGTGTCAGCCTTTGTTGTTTACATATTTAGGTATGTGTGTGTATGTGCATATGTGTGTAATTTATTACATACATTGCATTCCCCAGGGTTCTCCCTCCATCTTATCACGGTGAACCTTCAACTAGATCTTCTTATGCTCCTTCCTTCCCTGGTTTCTCCCTCCCCCTCTTGCTCCTCTTCCCTAGCTCTGTGCCCCAGTTCTGTTGTTAGCATATTTTGACTTTCTCTGGTCTTTTGTTTGTTCCTATATCCCATTCCTATATCCCATCTATAGGTGAGACCATATAGTTTCTGTCTTTTTCTTTCTGACTTATTTCTGCTAATATGATTCCCTCTAGGTTCATCCATGTTTCACAGATACATCATATTTGTTGGTTTTGGTTGCCGAATAACACTCCATTGTGTAAATATACCATATCTTTTTCAACCATTCATCAGTCTTGGGCATTTGGGTTGTTTCTGTATCCTGGCAATTGTAAATAGTGCTGCGATAAACATCCGAGTACAGGTGTCTTTTTGAATTAATGTTTTGGTGTCCTTTGGATAGATTCCCAGAAGTGTATTGCTGAATCAAATGGTAGTTCCATTTTCAGTTGTTTGAGGTTCCTGCACACTGCTCTCCATAGTGACTGGACCAGTTTGCATTCCCACTAGTAGTGTAAAAGTGTTCTTTTCTCTCCATATCCATGCCAGCACTTGTTGTTGCCCGTTTGTTTTTTTTGTTGTTGTTGTTTTGATATGGGCCATTCTTACTATTGTAAGATGGTATCTCCTTGTGGTTTTGATTTGCATTTCTCTGATTATTAGTGATGTTGAACATTTTTCTCTCTTTGGAAAAGTGTCTTCTCAGTTTTCCCCATCTTTTAACTGGACTTTTTGCTTTGTATTTGTTAAGTTGTGTGAGTTCTTTGTGGATCTTTGTTATCAGACCCTTATCACTTGTATGGAGGGCAAAAATTTTCTCCCATTCAGTTGGGTTTCATTTTGTTTTAGTTTTTGTCTCTTTTGCTGTACAGAAGCTTTTTAATTTGATGTAGTTTGTGTTTTCCTTCACTTTTTAACATCTGTAGATATGTCCTGAAAGGGGTTTTTGAAATGTAAGTATTGGAGTTTTTTGCCTGTGTTTCCCTCTATGTATTTTATGGTTTCAGGTCTTGCATCCAAGTCTTTTAAGTCAGCCTTCCTTTAGACCTTTTCCACCAACTCTCTTGTAGACAGGCCACAGGGCTAAAGGAAGATCTAGGTCTTCTCACCCAGGATTCTAAACATAAGAAGAATGCTCTTTGTTTACAAAAGTGCATCTTAGGAGCTAGTAACAATTTTATGAAGAGTGACAGATTCCCACCTTCTGGCCACAGAGGGCCTGCAGTCACTGTCCTCACTTCTCCCAGCTTCCTTCCCAGACCATTTATGGCCTCTTGTGCAGGAGGGGTACTTCTTCCCACCCGCGGGTACTGTTTCTCCAGAAACAACTGTGATGAGCATGATGCCCACACACCTTTTCAGAAAGAGCATGTATGTGCCAGTGTGTGAGGGGCGCCCATCCCTGGGTGCAGGAAAGCCCACATCCAGTTCTTGGACTTCACAGGGTTCCGGGGCTCACTTTCCTGGCTTTGCCTTGTGCAGAACATATTCAAAGGGAGGGTAGCTGGAGTTGTGTCATGAATGGCTGTTGCATTGCGAGGGCAGCAGCTTTGGTGTACTGGTGTGGTGTGCCCAGAATGCAGCTGTCAGGGCCCAGGTAACGGTGACTGCGGGCCTAGGCCAGAGGTCACAGTTGATGGCGCACTCCTGCTCTGCCAGCTGCAGCTTTTGCCAGTAGATCAACTAGGACTTGAGCCTCCTCTGGCCAGTGGCAGAGGCTGGAATGCCTAACCTATGAGCAGCCTTCTGTTTATCAACAGTCGGCTTTTGACTCCAGCCAAGCCAAGTTTGGAATGAATGAATAGGATATTTTGAAATACGCTGGTGTTGTGAAATATGAAACTTTGCAAGTTCTTTGTTTCTCACTGTAACTGACTGATAGGAACTGGGCCTTGCCAAGTGGCTGTGTGGTGCATATTACTAAGTCAGGCGTCCTTGGCCAACTCACAGCCAGCCACTCCAGTTCTCACTGCGACTCCTCTGAAAGTCTCACACCCACAGCTGGTTCCCTGGAAAAGAAAGAAATGTTGAGAAAACAAAACAAGTCAAAATAATCCTCTCAGTAGTTGGGCCTGAGATGTCGGATGCCAGGCTTTGACGTAGACCCCTCGATCGGGAGCCTGGAATTAAAGGACCAAAGACAAGACCAGCAAAGACAACCGTCTCTGCAGAGGCTGAAGTAGCGGGGCCTGTGTGAGGGTGTCTCCTGTGTCCCCAGGAGAACAGGCAGCAGCACTGTCCACACTGTAGGGGATGTAGATGAAACAGCTTGGCCAGGTTGCTTGCTTCTGAGTGGAAGCAATCTACCTCCCCCCGCCCGCCCCACCTGTGCCCATGGTGTAAGTGCCCTTCTCCTGGGAAGGGCACACCAGCTCTGGCAGCCATGTGTGGAGCGTTGGCTGCCCTGTTTTACAGATCGGTACAGGCTGACTAAAGTGAGATGCACTGCCATCCACATAATTGAACTTTGATTTTTAGCCGATGGCTGGATTTTTCTTTTATTTAATCATTTTAAAATCAGTTTTCTTGCGGTGAAGCACTTCCCTGGGCAAAGGGTTCAGTGTTGTGTGTGGTGTGAGCACTCTGAGGGGGCGTAGAGCCCTCAGGAGCCCCCTCCCCATCTGTAACAGGAAGTACTTGAGCGGGTCTCTAGACACTGTTAATTCTTCCACTTCATTATCCAGTTATCTCTTGCTGCCCATGTTCCCTTATCAAGTAATTGACAGTCCTGCAGAAGGCAAAGACCTTGGCCCTTGCCTCTGTTGTGCTTGGTTTCTGATCTTGGGTTTTGTTTGAGTGTATCAGATTCATTCTTCCTGTTCTAAAAGCAGTGGAATATAAAGCTTTACCTTCTTACTTTCTCTTCCTGATAGACATCTACAGACATTTTTATGTGGGTGACCGCTGGGAGCTTTTTTACTCCCTTGTGATTTTTCACTTAGGCGAGTGGGTGCCCCCATGTGTGTTGTAATGACAGCCGAGTGGTGATCTGCCCGCAGGAGCCTGTCATTAATGTGGCTCTCCACCACGGGTGGTAATATTATTTTGAAATAATTATAGCTTCACAGGAAGTGGCAGATACATTCCCTGCGTGCTTCACCCTGTTTCCCCCTCATCACTTCCTATGAGATGCTAGAATGGGATCAGTCAGGAAACAGACAGTGATGTGTGTGTGTGTGTGTGTGTGTGTGTGTGTGTGTGTGTGTGTGTGTGTGTGTGTGATCGTTCTTACCATACCTGTAGATGCATTAGGACTAACACAGATACCCCCTACCACATTGAGCCCCCTTGTGCAGGCCCCCAGGCCCAGCCACTGCAACTCTATTCTTCATCTCTGTAACTCTGTCACTCTGAGAAAGCTGCCCACTTGGCCACCCATTCGTCATCCATATTTGTATGTGGTCCCATTGTGAGATCGTACGATATATTTGAGGCTAATTTTTCCTCCAGCTCAGCTCAGTGCCTTCCATCCAAGTGCTGTGTCTGAAGGGGTTCATTCATTTTCAATTCTGAGTAATATTCCGCCATGTGGAGGGACCACTGTGTTTAGCCTTTACCTGCAACTCATTGGTGGTTTGCAGTTTTTGGCTAGTTACACATACAACTGCTATGAGCGTGTACAGAATGTGATGGAGTAGGTTTTCATTTCCCTGTGGTACATGGGTACATGCTCAGGAGTAATCTTTTTTTTTTTTGAGACTAGGTCTCGCTATTTTTGCCCGTGGGACCGCAGGCTCTGGTTGCCAGGGTACCACAAACTCAAGCAATCCCCAGCCTCAGCTTCCCAGGTAGCTGGGATTACAGACACGCACCACCACGCCCAGCTATTTTTTTTTGGAACTAGGTCTCGCTATGGGCCCCAGGCGGGACTCGAACCGCAATCCCTAACTCCGGCCGTTTCATAGGCTGAAGCTTACAGGTACAAGCCACTGTGCCCGGCCAGGAGTAATCGTTTAGTTGTATTATCAGCATATGTTTAGGTTGGTAGCTGCCAAGTTATTGTACACAGTGACTGCTCCATCTTGCATTCCTCCCAGCGGTGCAGACGAGGTTCCAGCATTTAGTCGTGTCACTCTTTTTCTTTTCAGCCAGCTGGTGGGTGTGTGGTAACATTTTAACTTTGGTCATAGCTTTGCTTTCCCTAATGGCTGGTGATGTGCACTGGTCTCCTACGGGCCTTTGCCATATGCATGCTCTCTTTGGTGTGTCTCTTCAGGTCTTTCCTCCACTTATTCTTTGAGTTACTTGTTTCCTTACTATTGAGTTTTGAGAAATCCTTATGAACTCTAGCTGAGCCCTGTATTCTGTGAATGGTTTGCCCTTGTTTCCTCCCAGCCCAGAGTTGTTTCTTCACCCTTGAACAGGCTCTTTGCACAGCAAGAATTTTAAATCCTGCTGAATGCCAGTGTGTTGATTTCTCCCTTGGTTCTTTAGTTCTGTTATGGATAAAGCTTTGCTGTCAAGTGTAAGAACTGCACCATGCCTCAGATCCAGAAAGTTCCTTTAAGTTTTGAATTGCTTCCCCATACTGCATCACTTTTTTCCTGGTTACCTTTAAGACATTGTCTTTGTTCTCAGTTTTCTAAAGGTTGGTGTGGATTTCTTTGCGTTTTTCCTGTTTGATTTCACTCCTCTTAAATCTTTTGGGTTGCCTTTTCTGCCAGATTCAGGAAACTTTCAGCCTTACTTCTCTGAGTCCCATTTCCCCACGTGCTCTGTGTTATAGCCTCTCGTCACATGAGTGTCGGGCCTTCGATATAGTCCCCCGCATTGTACGTGCTCCATTCAAGCCAGCTGATTTGTATTATAACTTCAAGTTCACAGATCCCTTTCTCCATTTTTTTTATTCTCTTGGAGCATATCCGTGCGATTTTATTTCAGTTATTCTGTCTTTCAGTTCGTTGACGTTCTGTTTCTTCTTTTTGCTCCAGCGTGTTTATAATTGTTCCTTGAACTTTTTGTGGCTCCCTCCCAGTTATCATCCAGTAGTTCTGATATCTGTGGCACCTTGTGTTGGTGTTAAGACAGCTTTGCTCATTTTGTTTGAGATCCTCCTCATTCTTGGTCAGACAGGTGATTTTTTTTTTTTTAAACTCAGTTTTGGGCACATGGAGGATATTCAGAAACTTTGGGCCTTGTTTTAAATCCTGTGTCTTATCAGCCCCCGACAGCACTCAGCTGACCGCCTATCTCTGCTGCTCGCCCTGAAGGCCTGCTCAGATGCACACTCTGCTCCCACCCAAGTTGTCCTGCCTGTTGTTCTCTGTGCTGGCAGGGGGTCAGCATGGACCCTGTCTTTGTGAATGGCATGTTTTGTAGCACTTGTCTGCTGTGGATCAGAGACTAGCTTGCATCCAGCAGAGCAAGGTGTGAAATCTTGTCTCACTAGCTCTGTGCTACATTCTTGGTCCTGCCACTCATCTGAATGTCCTTACTCCCCCCAGTCGACAAATGCTCCATAAGAATCTGACAGACATACTGTAAACTGTCTTATAAATGTATTACCTATCTTCCATTCAGTTAGATCTTGTTTGTCCTTCTGCTAAGTTTTGTCATTTTTCTCCAGATAAGTCTTGCATATCTCTAGGACTTACTTTTTTTAAAATTATGATAATTGTGGCTGTTGGGAGTTTTCCATTTAATTAATAACCCTGCTATGAGATTCCAGGTGCTGTTCATTGGTGCCCTGAGCTAGGTTTTCTGTCCAGACCTTGTTGTGTTTATCATGAGACCACTCAGACCCACTTGGGACCCTGGGCTTCATGGAGGCCTGGCATTGTGCTGCAACTGAGTGGCTACACACCCCACCCAGGTGTCCTAGCCAGCCCTGTGGCTCTTTGTCCCTTGGCAACTGTGTGGCCCCGCTGCTTGCCTTGGTAAGAAGGTGGCAACTGTCTGCTCAGTGGGTCTGTTGCCTTTTGGCAGGAGGTGTTTTCCAAGAAGGGCCGCAGTCCTGACCCTGAGCTGGTCCTGAGCAGGTGGCGGTCACTGAGCTAACTTGCCTGGTTTTCTAAAACTTGGAGCAGAGGACTAATCCCCACCAGCCTTGTGAGATTGCAGTGGCAGCTCAGAGAGAGTTTGCTCTTTTTTCTCTCTCGCTAAACAGGAGGGGCCTGGCATGGGGAGCCTGAGGGCTGTTCATGCATTTAATTCCCAGCCCTGGAGGGAGTGTAGCTGAGGGGTCTGACTTCTTGTGGGGGTTCCCAAAGATGCCTGCTATCCAAAACAGGATAGAAGGTATGACAGAGTTGGGGCTTAGGATGAGATGCCAGTACATATGTTTATTTTTAATTTTCTTCCTCCTATTATGTGTTTATTAGTAGAGTGCATGCTATACACGATTATAAATAAATCGGCCAGCACTAACTGCATGGTGTTGCTAAGACATTTGACTGTGGATGACGATGCAGTGATAGGAGAGCTGGACCCATGGGCAGACTTGTGTCCCAGCCCAATATCTGGTGACTATTTGATGTTTTGCATAGAACTTTATACTGTTTTCATTTCTAACTTTAAAAGTCTGTAAATACTTAATTTTTTCTTGAATTAGCCCTTCAGGAAGAGAAAAAGCTCTGACCTCTAACTTAGACTGAAGTTATCACAGAATGGCTGGTCGCCTCACCTGGCATGTCAGAAGCAAATCTGGAAGGTTCTTGGTATCATTTGACCTGTTCCTTTGATTAGTGACCATAGCTTAGTGTCACAGAAGTGAAAAAACTGGAGGAAATAAAAGGTGAGGAAAGCAGAGATGTCCATCATTTTCAGTTTAGCAGCCCTTTACCCTGCAGGGCCTGGGACACTGCACGGGTTCCAGGCGTCGAGAGATGAGTTCGCTGTCAACTAGAAGCCCCTGGAGCCCCTGAGAGGCCTGCCCTGCCTCCTGAGTCCTGCCCTGCTACCCACCCCTCACCGCCCCGCACCAAGCAAACTGAGCAAAGAGCTTGTTGGTCAACATGACCTGTTGGTCATTGGCAAAATTTCTCAAAGCTGTTTTTTGTTGAATTGCTGAGCTGACTTCTTTCATGGCCCATCCTGAATAATCTTGCTGCATAGAAACATACTGATGATGACAGCTGGCCCTACGCTGGGACCCCGCCAGGCTCTTCCTTGTCCCCTGTCTGTATGTGTCCTCTTGCCCATATCAGGTCCCCCCCCACCCCCACCCCACCCCTGCAGGAAAGCTTCTTGTGGTTGTGGCGAGGCTGCCATGGGCACAGCACAAATAGAAAGTCCAGGGAGCATTTCCTTTAATGGTGTTCGGAATGATGCCATTCATTTTTAAGAAACTTAATAGCAGTGGCCTTGCATTTTCTGCTTCTTCGGGTTTCAAGACCTTGGTGTTTTAGGTCTTAATTTTTATAATTAAGGTCTTAATTTAGGTCTTAATTTGTATAAGTAAAATTGGACCTTGCAAAGGAGACTCGTTGGGCTGCCACACCCTCCCTTCCAGCTGTTTCCTTTTCACCAGTTGAGGGGCCTGGCTGCCTCCATCAGACTCTGGATGCAGCAAGGATAGAGCTGGCTTGGTTTTTCTGCCCCACCATTCTAGGCACAACCTTCCTCCATTCTCCAGGAGGCCTGCCTGGCCGGGGTGCTTCCTGGTGCCTGGGTCTCTCCTGTCCATGCTAAGCAAGAAGTGGGGGGTACGAGGATGATCAGCCTGTCTTCACTTGGGAACTGTCTGCCTCTCCACGGACTTACGAAGTACACTCGCTTTTGTGCGGTCATCCCCAGCTGCTGCAGAAGCTAAGGCATGGAGTCTTCTAGCTGGAGCACTGTCATCCAGAAAATAGTGGGGGGGGGAGATGTTTTGGATGGGTGCCTCTCTGTTGTCTTTCCCAGGGCCTGCGCTCATGCACCACTCCCACTCCCTGCGTGCCCCACACCACCCTTGAGATCCCTGTTCTCTGGCTTCTCCTAGTATTAACTCTTTCTGTGACTCCGTTTCAGTCCATTTAAAGGTAGGATTCCACTGGGAGATGGGAGCTACTGCTTTAAAATAACCCTCAGGGCCGGGCACGGTGGCTCGTGCTTGTGAGCTTCAGCCTATGAAGCGGCAGGGGCTAGGGATCGCAGTTCGAGTCCCGCCTGGGTCCCGTATAGTGAGACCTAGTTCCAAAAAATAGCTGGGTGTGGTGGCGCATGCCTGTCATCCCAGCTACCTGGGAAGCTGAGGCTGGGTATTGCTTGAGTCTGTGGTACCCTGGGCAACGAGAGCCTACGGTTCCATGGGCAAAAATAGCAAGACCCAGTTTCCAAAAAAAATAAATAAATAAAATAAAATAACCCTCAGCTTTTACCCAACTGCCACTGGTGGGCAATCACAGGGACCTATAGGTGGGAGTAGGCAAGCTTCTGCTGTGGCCCAGGTGAGACCTAGTGTGGTTATTATTTCAGGAGAGCAGCCCGCCCAGGAGAGCAGAGGTTCGTTCTCCCTCCCTTTCACTCTCTCAGCCACGAGGTTAAGGTTCCAACGTACAGTACCAGCCTCTGCTCTGGGGTGGGTGCCAATGCATTGGGAACAGGCATGGCACAGCTTCCACTGGCAGCAGACACACCCTGCCACCACCAGCCCCAGTCATTCTCAAGGATTTTTTAATCTCTGTCAACTGTGATAACTTTCTGGGCTCCTCTCTGCAGGCTTTCAGTTCCCCAGGGAAATGGGCTGGCAGCCATGCGCAAACCTCAGGTAGGAGAGGGGTGGGGGAGCCTCTGTCCCACAGTGCCCCCCTCACTGTCTGGCCTCCAGTCTTGAAGTGGTATTTCTATTGGTTTTGGTTTGTGCCTGGCCCAATTTTCCAAATTAGGAAGGCAGGCCTAGCCTCAGCTGTGGTGACCAAAGTGAGGAAGTGATTGGCTGAAGCTTTCACTGGCCTTGTTTTGTTTTGACAAATGGAACTTTTTTTTTCCTGTCTTTTTAAGCAAAGAATGCTCTTTATAAGGGGTGTAATTGGAGTTTGTATTTGGGGTTCTCGCTTGAGCTTTGCTGTCTCAAAGTTGAGGACAGCAGCCCAAGGAAAGGTTTGGAAATGGATAATAATGTCTGTGAGGTAGGGGCCGTTTATATGTGTTTGCTAGAGCATTCCTGTGCTTGGCAAACCTGCTTTTTTTATTTGGGAAGACTGGGATTCATGGCAGACCTTCCATCTGGATGCTTGGTGTGGTCTTGGGTGATGGCCTTTCTGGCTGGGGCTCAGCCATCAGCTTCTCAATGCATTTCCTCAGCCAAGTTTAATAAAATTGAACTTGGGGCCTTTTTGAGTTGCCCAAATTCAGAAAAGAAACATGGAGAGCTGATGTCTGCCTTTTTGTTTGCTTGTTTCACCAGTTGCTTTGTTCCAAAGTCTTGTCTTTCTGCTCACTTTCTTATAGGAAGCATGATGAAACAGCAATCTTTGGTGTAGTCTTTAAAATACACTTCTTTAGATATAGCTGAAATAGGACATTTGCTTAATACATTTAAAGTGCTCGATGAGCCGTCACCTGCCACATCTCATTAGCAGATACAGGCTTTTATTATTACTTAATTTCATGTTAATTAAGATTAAGGCAAAAAACTCTGGGTTTTGCAAATTGTTCTGAAGTAAGTTGTCGAGGCAGGCTGATGATAATACCAGTGGTGGCAGGGCACTGGAGAGGGACCATCTATAGCCACTGAACAGCAGTCGAGGCTGGCTGAGAACTTTCATCTTCACTTGAGTATCATTTGCAAAATTGTGGACGTGGATGTGAGTGGTCATCAGCGCATCTGTTCCTGCTCGCCATGTGTCTGACAGAGTGCACTAGAGCTTTTCTTCTACATCTGTAATTCTACTGAACTATAATGGTATATTATTGATTGTCTTTCAAGGTTAATCTGGATCAGAGAAGTCGTGTCATCTTTTTTATGGTGTCAGAAGGGCCACAGAATGCTAGTTTTGGTCACTGGTCTATCATGTCACTGTGGCTTGTGGCTGTGTTTACATTTCTCTGGTTCTGCCTTATCCCATGCACTGGCTGGTATGCCTTAGCGGTAAAGTCTGTTAAGGAATGGACCTTTGGTGCCCAAAGAATATATATTGGTGAACTCTAGCTTGTGTGTGTGTTAACACATGTGTCCTGTGTGGGTGCCTGCCCTGTGTCCATGAAGAAGACAAGCAGGCAGCGGAGGGGGCACTTACTCACACGGAACTTGCAGTCTGGTATAGAAATGCCACCCCTGGCAGTGACTCTAGCCTGGCATGGGGGAATGGGGAGCAGAGCACCAAGGAAGCTTCTAAAGAAAGTGGCCTTGGGAAGAGAACCCCGAAGAATGTACGTCTCTGGGTCAAGTCATTGCCTTGTGCTTAGAACTAGTTAGGTGCCATGTGCATCATGACCTCATTGAGTTACTGTGGCTGTGCTTCCGGAAGAGCTGTAGATTAGCCACCTAGACCTTCATGAGTTGCTTCCTTAGTTCAGCATGGAGAGAAAAGAGAACTTGAATTGCTTATCACTCGTAAGCTCTGGCTTAATCTTTCTGCCCCATCAGTCCTGGTGAGCAAGCAGTGCTGAGTCTGTGCCCTCTGTTGAGAGAGCAGGTCTTTTAGTTTGCACTTATGCCAAGCAGTGTGGGACATCCCTCTGCAGACCTCTTGGTTTGGAATTGAGCTTCAGGAAGCCAGCGTATTTGCAGTGGTAATTCTGACCTTTGTAGCTCCTCCATTTCATTCAAAACTGGATTATCTTTGTTATTTTTCAGGCAAACCTGGAAGGTATTTGCTTTTTCAGATACATCAGACTTTATGCCTCCTTTGATTTTTCCAAACTCCATGCTTGACAGCTCAGCTTGCACATTAGTGTTTGGTTTCAGTTTTGATTTTTTTGTTTTGTTTTAAAGCTGGTAGGTACATCCTCACTGAGGGATAAGACTGTCACGAGAAGATGGCATTTGGTTCATGACCCTGCTTGACCTGCAGTTCTGCTGGGGAGCTCTATGTCCAGCATCCAGACCTAGGCAGGCTTTGGCCTTCCTGGTGATCATGGTGAGGCAGAGACCCCTTGCTAAACTGCAGACGGCGGTGGGGGGGGGGTGTTGTGGGAGGAGTCCTTTCCCAGTCCCCTTTCACCATTGTCTTTGAGTGCTGACAGGACAGAGGTGGTGTGCCTGGTCTGCAACTGGCCTTGACCTTATATTCCCAAACTTACTTGGGAACAAGGTTTCCTGAAGGAGGAAATTGTCTTGGGGGGATGGCCACTGAAAATGCAGATTCTGGGACCCTCCTCAACCCCGAAGACTCAGTCTTAGCTTCAGGCTAGTAATAATGTAACAGTTATACCTGACACTCTTAGGGTATGACAGATGTTACCTCCAACCCACTGGAGGTAACTGGAGGTTACCTCCAATCCAACTGGTCATCATTAATCTTCTGAATATTGCCATGTGTCCTCCCAGTGATATGGTGACAATTACCCTGCATCCTGTGGAACCAGATTTGGTAAAACTTGACTGAAGAGAAGCTTGGTCTTCCTGAGGATAGTAGGTGGAATGATTCTGAGGGGACATAAACTCCAGGACCCTTACCACCCCTTACAGTAGGAGAACTCGACCCTGAGAGGCCCATCTCACAGAATTTATGAAGGCGGGTCTTTACGGCTATGCTCAGCTGGCCTCCGTGAGCTTCTGTCCTAGTTGATTTGAGCTTCTTATCCCTTTTCTGCTTAGGATGCTCGTAGGGAACTAGGATTTCATCTTTTGTCTGCTGTTTTCACTGTGTTATAGACATTCAATGTGTGAGCCTCCTCCCTCTTTTTTGACAGTAGAAATAACTTTTTGCTTGCTAGTAAATAGGAACACATTCTGTTTATTTTTTTTAAGCCATAGGAAAACATGAAAGAAGCTGAAGCAGACTAATTTATTTTTCTTTCTTTTTTTTTTTTTTTTAAGCTGACTGACTTCTAAACAGAACTCCCACCATATTTAGGTCACACACCCTGTACTTGCACACCAGCTGCTGTGGTGTGCTGGAAGGAATGGTCTCAGAGCTGGGGGAGTGAGGCCTTTAATGGCAAGCAGCATCAGCACCTCCCCTCTCCCCACTCATCCCAGTCTGCCAAGGGTAACAAGGCTGGCAGGTCCATTGAAAGGTGGAGGAAGCCAGGGAATACTTAGGGCTACAGCTGTGATTTGGGGAGCAGGGAAGGAGGCAGGGCAAGGAAGGCTGGGCTTTGAATTACTCTTTGCCTTGAATTCTTTATTGGTTTTTCTGTTGGTATAGCAGGGACCTTACTAAGCCAGGCCCAGATCAGGGACAGTAATCACAGTGCCTCTCCTGACCTTGGCCATTTGCCTCCCTTTGCTTTCCCTGGTTGGTGCTTTTGTTTTGATTTTCCACCTCTCTCTCTTGCTCTGTTGGTCGGTTTGTGATTTGCTCTCCTATCACTGTTGAGCCTTGTCTGAGCATGACAGTAAGCATGATCTCTGCAGTGAAATAGACCCCCTGACTGTAGCCTTCTTTGTTCAGTTTTGGGGCTCTTCTAGAAAAATGCATTTCGTTTTTAATAAGAATATGGTATATTAGGTTAAAAGTTTTGAGATTGTCAGAGTCCTTTGCCATTTTCTGGACATTTTCCTTTCAGAGTACTTGTAAGCTCACTGCCCAGTGCCTCAGCATGCTCCCGTCAGACCTGGTCTAGGCCTGCTCCGGGAAAGCTAGCACCACACGAGGGAACATGCAGCAGAGGGGTGGGCAGGAGGAAGCCTCGAGGGAAGCTGGCTGGGTTGTCACTTGAGTCAGCTGGCCCCAGCCTTTCCTTTGGGCTTAGGGGCCTGACCTTTTTTCTTACCTTGAGGCAGAAAAATATTCCATGAAAAACACACCAGGGTTTGTCCAGTCATTCCCATGTAGAGCTCTCAGTTGTGTACAGTTAGGATACAAGTTTGGTGTCTGTAGCAAAGGTCAGAATGACAAGGGTGATGTTTATTTCTCTGCATATAGCAGTCTTAATGTAAGCTGATATAGGCTCTTCCTGTTACCATGGAGGAAGGGGGGAAATGTGGATGACACACTCGCTGTTAAGTGAAAACAGCAGAGGCCAGGTGGTGCAGCAGAGCACCTAGAACGTGGAATTTGCAATCAGACAGACCTGTTTTGAGAATGGGCTGCTGAGACAGAGCAGAGCTCCCTGAATGTGGAGCATCTTGAACAGCATTTTGGTTGAGAAGTATTCTACATACCATCTAACTAGCCCATCTAAGTTGTTTAGATCTGTGGTTTCCACTAGATTCACTGAGTTGTGTGATCATCACCTCAGTCAGTTTCAAAGCACGTGCTCTAGCAGCAGTGTCTCCCTTGTGCATCCCGCACCAAGACAGCCACATTCAGGCAACAGTCTCCAAAGTGGGCGCTGCCTGTGCAGAGGTGGCAGGCAGCACCTCCAGCAGGCATAGCCTCTGCTTCAGCAGACATCCTATAGCCCAGGCAGACTGTGCTCTGCTTACATTGGCTGGACACCTTTAAGAGAATCGCTTTAATTGCAAGACGCGCTTATTACAACTCTAGCAATGGTCTGCACTGGAGTGAAAACCTTCCAGGGAGAGATGTGGTTGGTGAACTCTCCAGCAATCCTGGGGAGGCATCTGTTTAAAATGAAGGTGCTTTCTGGTGTTTTCTCTCACCTCTGAGGTAGAAGACAGTCTGCCTGCACTTAATTTTGGAAGAGTGAGTCAGGAGATAATTTTGAAGTAGGTGCTGTAGTAAATAATCTGAAAATCTTTACTGTTAAGCCTTAAAGAAAATAACTTAAAATAATAAGTCACTATCCTGCTAGTATCTGTTATTGAAGATCTAAGATACCGCTTCCAGTATCGTATCAAATCCCTGACCTGTGGAATGTTGGTTTTTACTAAAAACACAGTCTTAATACACCTGATATCTAGAGTCATCTCTTTTTTTTTTTTTTTTGACTGGAAAGCACCATAGAGATCATCTTTTCTGTTCCAATAAAATGGAAGCATGAAGAGGTTGAGGCCCTGATTCTGAACCCCAGTCTCCCATGCTGTGCATCAACTCTGAGTTGACTTGTCCCTCAGGCGCTCTCCCATCTTTGCTCAGAGTCACCTCCTGGTTGGGTGTTGCGCAGACAGGATCTGACCAGAAACCTGCTTTTCAGGCCCCCGGTCAGGGACCACATGCCTCTTTCATCTTCACCCCCAACCCTGTTTTCTAAGATTCCCCTGTCTACCTTTTGACCTCTCTCAAAGGCCAGAAGCCACATCCTTTTTAGTGGGCCTTGATGATTGTGGTGTGATAAGATCTCCTGTGACGACTGGGCCTTTCACAGTCCAAGTCAGTACTCTACACGGTAAAGATTAACACGGTTGTTTTGTTAGTTTACAGCAACTGAAGGAAGAAATCAGCAGTAAAAAGCCATACAAACTCTCTTTAGTTAATTGTCATATTGCCTTCAGATCTAGGTGATAAGACAGGGGTATGTGTAACTCTGTGTGTATGCGCATTCACATCCTTATTCAGCCTGGTTCTGCACAGGTGGCCCTCACCTAAACTGAATGCCATTCACCTGTGTGGAGTTCTCAGCCACATTTCCAGCCCCAGACTTGTTTCTTGCTGTGCAGATTTAGGGTACCTGGTCCCTCCTTGGACAAGAGTTGGGATGGATGTCGCCTCCAGAACTGAGGAGACGATAGGCCTCAGAAAACACCTTAGAAATAGGTATGATGTAGCTTTCTGCAAACTATGAATGGAAGAAATTTCTACTAAATTGTGGAGAAACTAAAGAAAGTGGAATGATGATGAATGTTTGTGTGACTCATGAGAAAATTGTAGAGCACATGTAAATAGCCTTGCATGGTGCTTCCAGAAGAAACATAACATTGACCACACACTGCAGGTGGCCCCCACTCCCATCCCTGACATTGTGGAGTTTGAGCTACATCTCCCAGAACCAGACAGGAGCAGCATCAGCATCCCTTTGCTCCGACAAACAGGAATGTGACCCTCTACCAGGGTAAGATAACATCCTGGGCCTCGGTGAGGTCCAGCCGGACCTCTGTTCAAGTCAGTGTTGGCCTCTCAGACCTGAGTCACTGACTTTCCCTGTGCAGTATGGGCAGCTTGGCTTTCAGGGCAGGTGCAAGGGTTGCTGAGTCACCTCATGGGACATGGGTTTTCCTGATCTGAAGGCTTGGCATGGTCTTGTAGGCCAAGAGAAGTACCCCCTGGCTGCCGCTCATGATCTTGGAACCTGTTCTGGCCTACTATTGAATCTTGTTCTTTAAAATCCCTTTTACTATAAGTGAAAGGGAACTCAAAAAATACTTGCCATGTCTGTGGAGGTTGGAGGCAGATTTGTTCTTTGTTTGTTTGTTTGTTTGTTTAGAGACTAGATCTCGCGATTTTTGCCTGTGGAACCGCAGGCTTTCATTGCCCAGGGTACCACAGACTCAAGCAATCCCCAGCTTCAGCTTCCCAAGTAGCTAGGATGACAGGCGCGCACCACCACACCCAGCTATTTTTTTAAACTAGGTCTTGCAACGGGCCCCAGGCAGGACTCCAACCGCAATCCCTAGCCCCGGCCGCTTCATAGGCTGAAGCTTACAGGCATGAGCCACCATGCCCGGCTCAGATTTGCTCTTTAAATGAACAGGAATGACCAAGACACCTATTGTCCTGAGACTTGTGCTCGTTACACGGTGGAAACCTCAACATTTCTCAAGAGTTGAACCACTTGCTATGGTCGTACTGCCCTTTCTGAGAAGTATGTGCTGAAGGTGGATGTTTATGTGCTCTGTTTCTACACCCCTCCCCACATTTTTGACAAAGATCCATCTAGGCAGTTGTTATAGGTAGACTATTGTTTGGTTTTGTTTGGGTTTTGCTGCCTGTTTTTAACAAAGTCATTTAATTAGCAACTTATTGACCTAGCACCGAGAAGTTGTACTGCATTTAAAATGAACAGGTTTTATAGGTGGAAATCTAGTGGGAGCTGAACCCTGTGTCATACATTCATATCAGGAGTGACTGGGGTATGGGCAGCTGCCTACACTGCTGTTGGCGTTGGATTTGTTTGCACGTGGTCCCTGCCAGCCACCAAGACTCATGGTTCTTAAGCCTAGAACTAACAATGGTGTCCAACCATTAAACTGCAGGTTTAATGCACATTTACTGCCAGCACATTTACAAGTGGTTTTGCTACTTTTGTCCTGCAATTTGCTTTATATCTTCAGGCAGTGTGGGCAAGTCCATCTTCAGGTTACCCATAAACGGTGACCATGGTATTTCAGTTTTCTGTGAGGTTGTGGATCCCACGGATCCACAGGAGACAGGAAGTAGTTCTGTCTGTCTGGAACCACTGTTGTCGATGACATCTTAGCTGTTTATCTGGGGATGACGTGTGTCTTCTGTTCATGTGCATGGTGCAAGGAAATGGATACTAGTATTAATGTTCCAGTAAGAGCATAAAAACTGTCAGTTGGGCATGCATACAGACACATGCTTTGTTACACACCTTATTGCTACCTGATGAGCGGCAGTTTCCCTGCGCTGAATCTGGGCTCTCTCCTCCAGTGCCTCATGTGCTGCTTTCCCTCCCCATTGCAGGTGCACTTTCCGGTTCCCCAGCACAGCCATCAAGATCCAGTTCACATCTCTGCTGCAGCAGGAAGAGGCTCCAGCGTCACCCCTCCGGCCACTGTACCCTCAGATCTCCCCTCTGAAGATCCACATTCCGGAGCCGGACCTCCGGAGCCTGGTCAGCCCTGTCCCATCCCCGACCGGCACAATCAGGTAAGCTACCCCCGTGTGCAAACGTTTGGTTTCCTCTGAAAACCGGGGCCCCTTGTGCTGGGGTTTTTCTCAGAAAGGGGAAAAATGATAGTGATAGACTGCCTTTTATACAGTATTGGATGTGTCTCTGGACGACTGCCTGGGGTTAGGAATTTGGAGACTGTTTTCAGTGAATTCAGGGGTCGTGGCTGCTTAAAAATCTGAAGGATTCTCTTACATAAGTAAAGAAACAATCGCTTTTCCAGTTTGGAGTTTCTTAGCAAGCACCGGTATGTACCCAGACATTGAAGAGGACTTAGTGAACTTTATTTTCCTAGTTGTGGAAAACCTTCGTGAAGTTTTGGAAGTTTTGTAGGTGTTGAAAAAGTTACATTTCTCCTTCTTAGCTATTATATAAAAGGAGCCCACAGAAGAAGGTGAAACTGAGTGATTTTTACCCCTGAGTAGAAACACGGGGCGTGGCCTGTGGTGCACGCGGCCTCATGGCAGAAGCTCTGCGGCGCTCATGCCTGAGGGTGCAACAGAGCTCCTGGTGTGGGCTCCCTGTTTGGTCATAGGTGTACTGAGAAGACATGAACTTTGTGTCAGGATGTAATAAATGAAAAAGTGTTTTGCTGTTTCATGAAGAGCACTGAAAAGCTGAACTGGCTTTATCTCTTTACCATGTGTCTGGCCCTGAAGACACAGTGACCCTGTGGCCTTTGGAGCTGTGTCTCAACCTTGCCAGCCAGGCCTGTGCAACAGCAGGGCATATGTCAGCCCTATTGGGGGCGGGGCACCATGGTGTCCTAGGGTTGTCATGAAAATAGTTTTGACCTCACATACCCCTTAAAAGGGCCTCAGGGATGCATGCTCAAACAGAGCATGGATTTTGCTGTCCCCACATTCTCATCAGAAGTTCCTCCTCTTGCTAACTAGTAAGAGTGGTCCCTGGTTTTAAAGGTTCACATTTAGAATCACATATTGGGTCGTCTTTGTATCATAATCAGAGCTCTGTTTCTACTGTTTATTTTTCTCCTGTGACAAATTGGTTCAGAGCTGGGAGTTGTTTGGATTTGAGTCATTTGGAGTGAATTTCTGAGCCAGCGTGTAAGACCCTGCTGGGAGATGGTATGGCCCAGAGCAACTCAAGGCAGGACCTGAGTTCTCCTGATGCAGGAGCCAGTGATAGGAGACCAGGGGTCAGTGGGAGTGTCAACACTTCCTTGGGCCTGTGTCCTCATCAGTACAGCCAGCACTCTGGATTCTTAATTTTCTCTGATGGTACTGTGGGGAGTGACCTACTAGGAATGCAGTGTGTGCTGGACCCTGTGCCCAGTGCCATTCAAGATGACTGACTTCGTCCTTACAACTTCATGATAGCTTTCTTCCTTATGCTCTTCCCAGATTTCTAGCAAGAACTGTGTTCTGAAACCCCAAATGCAGTGTGTGATCTCACTGTTCTTCTTGATAGCCAGTGTGTTTCGTCTAAACATCTGAGTTCATGGTGAATGTTTTGTGATGGCGCTTTTACATAAACTACCCCTTATCAGTGGTTTCCCTCTCCACGGTTTCAGTTACTTGTGGTCAACTGTGTTCCAAAATTATGATTTGCAGTAAGATATTTTAAAAGAGCGAGAGAACAGTCACAGAACTTCATAACAATATATCATTATTATTGTCCTATTTGATGGTGAGTTACTCTTGTTACTCTCTCACTGTGAAAGTTTATAGGTTACACTTTATCAAGTGTGTTTGGGTAGAAAAACCATAGTATGTACAGGATTCAGTACTGTCCATGGCTTCAGGCATCAATGAGGTCTTAGATTGTACCCACTATAAATGAGGAAGGACTGCTGTACTTGTATGTGTAACTTACACATGTACACAGTAAAATGCTGCAGCCACTTTGGAAACAGTCTGACGGTTACTCAAAAAGTTAAACACAGAGGGTTGCCACATGACCCAACAGCTCCCTGGATCCTGAGCTCCACCCAGAGCTTTTATACCAGGTTCATGACAGCCCCAAGATGGAAATGGCTTACATGTCCTCGGTGAGAGATGGCATAAAATATATATCTTTGCAATGAAATATTGTCAGATTGTGAAAGAGAATGGAGTACTAATATACACCACAACATAGATGAACCCTGAAAATATATAAAATGAAATAAACCAGACACAAAAGACATATATTCTGTTATCCCATTGACCTGAAATGTCCAGAGTGGGCAAATCTAAAGAGAAAGAAATAGGTTAGTAGTTACCAGGGGTAGGGGGTTGGGCAGCAGGGCACTAATGGTAGAGACTGCGGGGCACTAATGGGTGTGGGGTTCCTTTCTGGGCTGAGACAGTGTTCTGGAATTAGATAGTGATGACTCTACAACTCCATGAACATAATAAAAAGCACTGAATTGTACATTTCAATGGTGAACTGTGTAGTATATGAATTAACCTCTTAAAGCCAACTCACATGCACTGACACCTTACCAGCAGCACCTCAAAGCAGCTGCCAGAATGTTCCCTAGTGTTTCCCCTCTGCTGGGATCTGAGAGCCCTAAGGGGTACAGCCTGTGCAGTGAACTTCAGAGCACATGGTCAGCCGTACAGGCCTAAGGTTATAAATACTTAGTTTATAGTCCAGCCATATAGATGCATTTTAAGAATAATGTTTTGGTTGGTGCCTGGAGGGCTTCATGAAATAAATATATTTCCCATTAATACTCCAAATGCTAGGAGTAGCCCGCTGGTTGGGATAGTCAAGCAGAGCTTTGCATGTTGAAGCTGCCTATGTGATAGAAGAGAGCCAGTGGTCAGGATTAAGCTGAGCGATTTCTCACCAAGCAGAAGAGCAGGTGTGGGCTGGAGCTGTTCTGAGAAGCAGCCTTGGCATGGCTGGAAAGTCTAACGAGGGTCTCTGGGTTTATATTTAACTCTGTGGCTGGAGCTGGATGGGTGGGGGTGGTGCTATCTCTGCCCTGCCGTCTTGGTGAATCCTTTTCCTGGAGCCTGTCCTGGAGGGACTGGGTTCTTGTCTCTCCCAGTCCACTCACTGGTAGAATATTTTCAGAAAAAATGATAATCTTGGACTGACTTCCTCACTGTCTGCCTGTAATTGTCACTGAACAAGGATTTCTGTTTACATCCGTTTATCTTAGCACTGCGGAATCAATTGAGTATTTAGAAACCTCAGAAGGCTTGAGGTTTTGCTTGCCAAGTTCCTTCTCTGTCTGGGGCGGAGCCGACATGTTTACAAACAGCACTGGCCACTCTCCCTCCCCTGTACCCTCCCCTGGACACTGGGGTAGGCTAGTGTCTTATCTGGTCAGGTGCAGGGGGATTCCCAGGGAAGCGAACCTGTGGGCGGGCCCTGGCATCTGAGCCAGCTGCTCCCAGAACCATTGCTGAGTTGGCTCCCACTCCTTCCCGGTCTGCTTCCTAATTTGGTGTGCCTGTGCCTCAGCCTCCCCATTGGCCAGCCCAGCTTGAGCCAGCTTTTCTCTGACTGGGGCCTCACTCCACTCCCAGATTTTAGGCATGGCCAGTACCTGTTGAAAGTACCAGTCCTGTCATCCCTCCCAACCTGTCTCCCTTCCTTTCTGTTTCTTTTTTGTGTGGGTAGGTGTGGGGTTTCTTTTTCCTTTCTGGGTGTTTTGTTTTGTTTTTCATTTGCCCTAATGTACTCCATCCAGAAAATGAATGAACTGTCTTTGAGATGAATTCTGCTATCTTGAGCAGTATTTGTTGACCTTTTGATCTTGCAAAGAAATGGTACTTTTGGGGAAAAAAAGACACTGGTTAATCATTCTCTGGGTTTTACAAAAACAAACCAGTCTTAGAACTGGAGTTTTAAGAAAACTACTGAAAGTAAACCATAGAAAAGCCAGCACAGGAAGAGAATTACTGATTTTTACTTGTAAAAGCAGGATTTCAGCAGCTATTTCTTGGCTTTCCCAAAGTAAAGATCAAAAGTGAAAGTGATTAGTTTTGTGAAATTGGCAAAGATTAACTAAATGTCATGTAGAGGGAAAAATGAAACACCTGTCTTTAAAATCGAAACCATTGTTAACCTTGAGGCACATTTTCACTTTATTGCCAGATCACGTGCAGCCCTGACGCAGTTCAAGTTGCTTTGAAATGTCAGCCATCTTTTACACATGGAGACCGTTGGGTCTGTTACAAGTGCTTCTGTTTCTCTGACAAACTGTGGATCCTTCCTGAAGAGTGACTGTCCTGCTTAAAGATTTCCAGCTGCAGCCTTCCCCTAGTTCCCAGTCCATGGCAAGAGGAGCATGGTTCTGCAGCGTGTCCTCCTGACAGAGGCTCTGCTGCCCCACTGGGCGTACCTCAGCATTTGTGGATTTTCCTCCTCTTACTATTTTGCTTGTGGCATGTGCCTTTCCTTACCATTACCAATGTGGCCCCCCTGTCCCCGACCCACACACTTGTTTGTCCCTTGTCCTTTACCCATCTGAAAACTTCTGAGACTTAAAATTGGTTCATCCCCACAGAGTAGGTTCTTGTATTCCCTGTGCTTATCCCTTCTGCATGAATCCAGCCTCCAGAGTGTTGGAAGTCGAGTGAAACTTGGCACTCCAGCTCTGGCCTGTGGCTGTTTCCTGGTTCTCAGGGGCCTCTTGAACCCTCTGTAGGCTCCAGTTTAACGCTTTCTTGGTGTACCTTCTGGGTGTGTGCGTAATCGACCTGTTGTACTGCCCTTCCCAGATTTCCACATTCAGGGATTCTGGGAACAGAAAGGGCCTGGAAGACATAAATCGGAGGGTGGTGTGGAGGTTGCCCCCATGCCCCCCCCACACACACACACTAAATCTGTGCAGCTGTGGGCCCACTCCTCAGAGGAAGCATCCTCCTGAGTAAGTCTGCTGAGGAATAGCTTAGACCCATTTGCTGATGATTTTTCACCAGGCAGGAAGCATTTCAGAAGCTAATCTTTCATCATAGTCCAGGATTTTAGAGTACTGGATTTAGAGGTTCTTTTGGGAAACATTTTTTTTAAGGCAGGTCTAAGAAACTGACCTCCATAACATGCCTTTACCAACTCTTTTTTTATTTTCACAAGTGCTGTATTTTACAAAATCCAAACATTTCTGAAAACAAGGCCCCTTTTCCCCCAGGGTAACATCCCCAAGATAGAGCCATGTGATGCATCTCCCTCTGAACACTGGATAACTTACCTGCATTGCTGTTTTGTGCCCCTCCCCACCAAGACCTTGTAGAATTCAGTGTTCTGTAACTGATCACACGGTGTCTTTGGCCCTCTCCATGTCATTACATTTTTTGGTGACTGCCCAGTATCTGTCTTGTGGACACGCCGTGCTGCTCTCCCAGTGCCCTGGAGAGGGCTGTGGCTGTTTCCACTTCCTTGCCCTTGTGAGCTGTGTGCTCATGCCCTGCTTGTCATCGGTGACATGTCTGTAGCCCTAACTTCCCTTTCTAAAATGTCTGAACATTTAGTACTGAGGTCATAGAATTCTTGGATTTGTTGGGACTTTTTGATTCAAAATACACTTTTGACAGGCATGGCCACATAATCTTAAGAATAATAAAAGTGGAACCTACTTCTGGCATTCATGTAAGCCCTGTGCTGAGGGTGAACACATGGGAGAGTCTTAATCTCCGCAGTGGCTCTGCAAACCAGAGGCATTGCTGCCCCCGCCTCACAGACTAGGACATGAGGCCCAAAGGAAATAATTCTGTCAGGCAGGTGATGGAAAGCAGCTGAGCATTATGCCCAGTGGGTACCTGCAGGAGGAGGGCAGTACTGATGTAGTTCATTTGTGTTGTTAGAGGTTTTTTTTTTCTTAACCAAAGTAAAACATATCAGAATTGGAATAATTCTGCAATGTTTATGATGAGGAAAAAGCAGTCCCCTACCCACACCCACCCTGTCAGTCACTGTCTGGAGATGCCCCTTCAGCTTCTGACTTAGCTGTTGGCATCCGACCACATGCTGCCCCACCTCTTGTACCTGTGTGACTACCTTTTAGTGATCTAGTCTTAGGTACATCACATATGAACTTCCTTTGTAGAAATGAAGAATTTAGTGTTTCTTTCCTCCACCACCCTTCCAGTAAAATTATATTGGAACAGTCGGTTTAGCTCGTGTTAGCATTTTCTTTATTATAACTGGTGGTAGTTAGTGTTCAGCATTTTCCTTTCCGGTACAGGCTCTTCAGAGATACTAAGGGTTCAGGTTCAGGTTGCTGCAAGATGAAGCAGGTCACACAAATTTTTTGGTTTCCAAGCACACATGAAAGTTATGTTTACACTGTGGCCTATTAAATGTGTGATAGAATTATGTCCGAAAAAGCAGTGCACATACATTCATTTTGAAAGAATTATTTTGCTAAAAACTGCTTGCCATCACTTGAGCCCTCAGTTGTATCTTTGTGCCTACAGAGGGTCTTGCCTTGATGTTGATGACTGTTGGCTAGTGTGAATGGCAGTTGCTGTAGGTTGTGGTGGCCTTGTTAATTTCTTAAAATGATCTGACTATAAAGTTTGTTTCAGAATTGACCATTTAAAAGTTTAGCTCATGAAAGACTTCTCTGTAGCATGCAAAGCTGTATGATAGCGTTTTACCCACAGTAGAGTTTACCCACGCAATAAAATATCTTTCAAAACTGGAATCAGTCTTCCTCAGCGCTGCCAATGCTTTGTCAACTAAGAGTTAGTCATCCATGAGGACTGGAATCAGTTTTCTTCCAAACCCCTGGAAAGGATCATATTTTGTCTCCCCATGAATTATGGATGTCCTTACTGGCATCTTGAATGGTGACTCCTTGAATGGTTTTCAGTTGGCTTTGCCCACATCCATTAGAGGAATTACTATATATGGTAGCTGTACCCTTACAAAGTGTGTTTCTTAAATTATAAGAGTTGAATGTCAAAATGACTCATTGATCCACAGGCTGCAAAATGGATGTTATGTTAGTAAGCATGAAAACAGCATTTATCTCCTTGTACATCTCTGTCAGGGCCCTTGGGTAACCAGGTATATTGCCAGTAAGAGGTAACATTTTCAAAGGAATCTTTTTCCTTTGAGCAGTAGTGGGCAATAGTGGGCTTAGAGTATTTATTGACACATGTTGAGAATAGATGTGCCATCATCCAGACTTTGTTCTTCCCATTATAGAGCACGGGTAGTCAATTTAGTATCATTCTTAAGGGCCCTACAATTTTCAAAATGGTAAATAAGCAATGGCTTGAACTTAAAGATTTCTCTGTAGCATGCGTTAGCACTTAATGAAAGAGTTGGCTTCTCCTTTGAAGCTTTGCGGTCAGGCACTGGCTTCTCTCTACCTGTGAAAGGTCTGCATTCCACCATCTTCCAGCAAAAGGCTGTTTCCTCTGCTCTGAAAATCTGTTGTTCCGTGTAGCCAACTTTATGAAGCTAGATCTTCTGGGTAACTTGCTGCGGCTTTATATCAATATTGTTTCATTACCTTGCACTTCTATTTTATGAGATGAATTCTAAAACTTCATGAATGAACTTTTGCTAGCTTCAAACTGTTCTTCTGAAGTTTCCTCATCTCCCTCTGCCTTCAGAGAATTAAAGAAATTTAGGGTCTTGCTCTGGGTTAGACTTTGGCTTAAGAGTATGCTGCAGCTGGTTTGATCTTTCTATCCAGACCAGTCCTATTTTCTCCATATCAACAGTTATACATCTTGATTTCTTTTCATTCATGTGTTTAACAGGGTAGTACCTTTAATTTCCTTCAGGAGTAGTTTTGCATTTATAGCTTAGCTAATTGGTACAGGAGGCCTAGCTTTCAGCCTATCTCTGCTTTTGACCGACTAAGCTTAATCATTTCTGGCTTTTGATTTAAAATGAGAACTGTGCAACTCTTCCTTTAACACTTGAACACTTAGAGGCCATTGTAGGATTATTAATTGACCCAATTTTAATATTGTTGTGTTTCAGGGCATAGAAAGACCTGAGGGAGAAAAAGGGGGAGTGACTAGTTGGTGGAACAGTCAGAATGCATATATTAAGTTCACTGTTGTATATGGGTGTGGTTCATGACACCCCAAAAACTATTACAGACGTGACATCAGAGATACACAGATCACCTGCAATATAATAATAATGCTAAAGTTTGAAATATTCTAAGAATTACCAAAATGTGACTCAGAGACCCAAAGCCAGCACATGGTGCCAGTAGACTTGTTCCACACAGGATATGAACCTTTGATTTGCAAAAACAAAACAGAGCTGCCATAGCTGCAGTGTGCAGTAAACATGGTGTGCCTGTACCCACAGAGTCCGCTGCCTCTTTTCTGTGTCTGGTTAGTTCTTGGAGTACCTGTGGGCATCTGCTCTTCCTGTCTTATCCACCACTGAGGTTTGCTGAGAAGACTTTCCTCTGGGGCCCAGACCCTCTCCTGTCTGAATCAGGGCACCTCTGACCCCAGGATCAGTGCTTCCTTATCCTGAGACACACTTCTCAACTCCCCTGTCCCTCTCTTCCCCCACCTGCCCCTTTGTTACATGAGAGAAATTCCTCAAGTCACTTGGGAAAGACAGGAGAGGATATATATATGTTTTTTCAATCTTTCTTGCCTAGAAACTGTCACATTCTCCATTCACACTACGTAGTTCTACATAGTTCTACTGAAGTATTTACTGACATCTTTTCCTCAGAACTTATTACATCACTTCTGAATTCTGGTGTTGATGTTAACATTTGATGCTACTCCAAACCCCAGTCCTTCTGTGTCTGATGATCCCACTGGAAGCTCTATGGTCCCTACTGTGTTCCCAGCACACTGCCCACCTAGGTGACGGGCCAGAGATGCTTGTGTTCATCCTTGGCTGGGCATTTAACCAGCCCCTTTTCTCTTGAGACTCGTTTCCTTCAGTTCTGGAAAATGGTCTTATCTCTGTGAATTTCCCCCCATGCTCCTGTTCTCTCCTCTCTTCTGTCTCTCCCTTCTTCTAGTCTACTTTCTGCGATATTTTCTTCCCTTTGTTGAACTTTGATTTCTCCTCTTCCTAAAGTGTCCAAGAACATGTTCTTGTTCCTCAGATAGCCTTTTTTTTAAATTCATTTTATTGATTTGTCACAATTGTGCATTAATTGATCCCTCCTCCTCCCTCCATATCCCCCCTCTGTATCTCCCTTCCTCCTCCCTCCATATCCCCCCTCTGCCTCCCCCCTTCAGTCACTCCCATTTTTCAGATAGCCTTTTAATAGTATTTTTACTCCCTCATAGTACACAGTCTCTCTGCCAGTTGTGTTCTGCTTGCCATGCTTAGCTGCTGCCTGGCTCACGATCAGCCCTGAGCCTCTCGGTGTTTTATTTTGCACTGTGTCATAGACAGTGTCGAGCGACAGGTGTGCCTGCCAGCCGTTACTATGACAGAGAGGCCTGACACCTCACTATGGCTGGGCAACAGGATGAGGTGAGCCTCTAATTTTATTAAAATAATGTTTTGAGGGCCGGGCACAGTGGCTTGTGCCTGTAAACTTCAGCCTATGAAGCAGCCGGGGCTAGGGATCACAGTTCGAGTCCCGCCTGGGCCCTGTAGCGAGACCTAGTTCCAAAAAATAGCTGGGCGTGGTGGTGCACGCCTGTAATCCCAGCTACCTGGGAAGCTGAGGCTGGGGATTGCTTGAGTCCGTGGTACCCCGGGCAACGAGAGCCTGCGGTTCCATGGGCAAAAATAGCGAGACCTAGTCTCAAAAAAAAAAATAACAATAATAATAATAATAATAATGTTTTGAATAAGAATTTCTATATACTTTGAGACATTTTCTAGACTAAAAAGGATTCTGATTCTCAAAAGAAATGAAAGAGGCATCAATGAAAAGCAGAATTACCATTTTATGTCTGTGTTGTCATCAAAACTAATCTTCTGCCTGAAAAGTCTCAGCTCAGTGGCCATAGCACCAAGGAACTAATTATATTTTTAATTGAAAAATAATCTAATTATAGTCTCACTGATACCTTGGGGGGGGGGGATCATAATACTGGGAATCTTCTTGGATGGTCTCCAGGATGGTGGTATGGGGCAGGGAGGCTCTTTCGGGGGGGCATGCAGCATCGACACCACTCTCCAGCCTCCCTGCCCTAGGAGTGAACTGCCTCTGCCTATTTTCCGCCCCCTGCAGGGTCCTCCTCTACTGCCTTCTCCAGGTGAGACCTCCAAGGGGCCATGTCTGTTGGCAGCACTGCCTCCACACCTGGGCTGTCTAGGTCCCCCATGATGCCAGAATCTCAAGGCCTGCTTTCCTAGAGACTGGCTAGAGGGCCCCCTCCTGTGTGGGCTCACTGCCCAGAGCAGAGCCAGGCTTACCAGGGGCTGGATGGGTATCTGGAGGGGGCAGTAGGACACATGGAGGAGGCTGGTGGTGACTCCAAGTACAGTGGCCTGAGGCCTCTGCCAGATGTGTTTAGAATTCCTCCCATAATGGTAAGACCTGGAAACACCCCCTCCTGTCAGGTTGCTTGTTTGTTTCCCTTCTTTCATAAACATGGGCTGCAGTGTGAGTGCCAGTGTGTCTCAGGCACTCACAGCAGTGACCTTCTGTTCTAAGCCTGGGCTGGCAGAAGGCTGGCTTGGGGTCTGCCTGGCAAGAGTGTCCCAACCCAGAGCACTGCTGGCAGGACAGGCCAGCAGTGCCAAGAGGAGCCCTCAGGACCTGAGGATCTCGCCTGGAACAGAAACGTGACTTAGGAGTTGTTTTCCATAAAAGGGGAGAATGCAGTGATTAATGACTCACAGCTCACGTGGTTTCCACTTTTCATCTGAAAACTGGAAGAACAGCATATCATTCACATGATACCCAGAAGGCCATCCCCAGATTCAGGCTTCTCACCTGCTGAGCTCTTGGGGACCCCTGAAATGAGTGGTTTTTGCTCTTCATTCAACCTGGCGTCCCAGCAAGCCCCTGGTCTTTCTTTTCCCCAGCTCCTCAACAGAGGTTCCTGTCTATATTGCAGGAAGCTTTCTCAATTTCGTTAGTGTCGGGAAGTTTCTAGTGGAGCAGGATGAAGCCCTGGTTTTGGACACAGAAGTCTTGGTCATTCTCCCTGGGGCAGGAGCCCTGGTCTGGATTCCAGCCCCTGGCCTGTCTTTGAGTTGAGTGTTGGTGGCCATAACCCGTCCCATGCCTGCAGTCAACGTCTGTCCTGCCCTGTGGATGGAACGTTGGATCAGGGTTCAGGTATCAAGCACAGGCTTTGCGGGTTCAGCTAGCGGGCCCCTGAATGGTGGCTGCTCAGCTGGCTGCTCAGAGGACCTGCTGGTCCGGGCCTCAGGCTGGAGCTGCGGTCGTGCCAGCCAAACCACAGGGAGAGGCACAGCGGCTGCCTGACTCCTCTACTCCTCTCCTGCTCTGAGCCTGTTCTTAATGGAAATGTTCTGCACCTTTTAGCAAGTAATAGCCTGGGTGGGTCTCCCTGCCTGAGTGCTAAGCACAGGAGTCACAGTCCTCATCTCTCTAGCGAGGGTAACAGGCCTGTCAGCGTCGGTGGGCTTGAGGAGAGCTGCTGGCCACCTGGCTGGACATGTGGGCTTCCAAAAGAGCGCAGCCCTCCTGGTGTCCCGCAATTGAGAGTAACTTACTAACCCTCCTTGGGAGAGTAAGGCGTGGGGTTTCAGTTGGCGTGTGTTCGTGTCTGGAAGGGCACTGTGGTACCTGGGACTGGACCTGTAGAGCGGGGTTTTGGCTTTTTGGCAGCATGCAGCACAGAGACTCTTCAGGAACAGCCTTCACGTTAGGGCTGCATGGCCATTGAACCACAACTTGGTGCTGTCTGCTGTGGCATCGGCTTCCAGTGGATGCACTCAAAAGCGGGTTTTGAATGGGCAGGAGTGTTAATTCCAAAGTTCTCCTCCTGCGCTGCTTACTTTCAAGCTTGGGATTTGTATATATGGTTCTGAATAAAATTCGTCAAGCAGCTTTTATTGCTTCCTGCCTTCAACAACTATGTCTTGAGCCCCTTCAGGTGTCATAGATAGGCTCCTAGCCCTACCCCTTCTGAGGGAGGCAGATGGATGGTCCAGTAATTGCCATTGTGAGGCCCATGGAGGAGGGTAGTTCTGGCTGGCGTCTCAGGAGCGTCTCCCTTTTAGCAAAGGGAATGGTTCTGGGATAGGAGGGAGCAAGCATGTGTGGTTCTGGGAGGTGTGGCCGTGGAGGAGCTGGACCTCTGATCTTGGGGAGAATGGAGTATGGTAGAGAAGGACCTGTGGCTCCCTAGAAGTGGGCCGGCACCAGGCTCAACAGCAGCATTTCTGCTGGGGGTTTACCCATTTTTAGTGCTTCCTTTGGTTTTCTCTGAATATTTAGTCATAGAATGAGTTTTCAGAGTCAGAATGTTGATGTGGTTTACTACCAAAGTCTACTTGTTATGAAAAGAGGCAAACTAGCCAAAGCCTGTCACCGATGAGCCAAGTCCTCGCAGCTCTGGAGCTAGCGAGTGCAGGGTGAGCATTGGGTTTGAAATGAGACACTCCAAGAAGGAGCCTAGATATTTCTAGCCCCTGGATTTGGTTGCAGTTTCCAACCTTGATGTACTGCATGCAGCTGATGGGGTGATGAGTGAACATGAACCACTACACACTTGAAACTGTGGCTGTGGCCTAGAAGAATGGGGAGGCCAGGCCTCTGGGGAGGCCAGTGTGCCACCCCCACCTCCACACAGGACTGGGTTTGTTCCAGCAGGTACTTTACCTTCCTCAGCTTCTCCAGATCTGTGACTTTTCTGACCTTTCCTCTCAGCGCCATCATGTGGCGAGTGAGCACAGGACAGTAACCATCTCCCGCCCCAGACAGGGCCCAGTGAGCAGAAAAGGCCACTCAGATACATGGCATTTGCTCCCTGACTCCTGGTCTAAGCTCTGTAGCTGCCGCACTTCAGTTGCACTGTGTCTGTCCTCTGCCCACAAGCTGGTGCAGATGCTAACAAGGGGCAGCCTTGGGCTGCGCTGCCCCTGTAGCGTCCAGCCAGCTTCTGGGGTCCTGCTTCCTGCACTCTCCTTTTAGGACCATAAACTTACTTGTCCTTTCTCTCCACAGTGTTCCCAACTCCTGCCCGGCCAGTCCACGGGGAGCCGGATCCTCCGGCTACCGCTTTGTCCAGAATGTGACCTCAGACCTGCAGTTGGCAGCGGAATTCGCTGCCAAAGCCGCCTCGGAGCAGCAGGCAGACACATCTGGAGGGGACAGCCCCAAGGTCTCTGCCCTCCTAGTGACTTTGACCCTTGAAGATACTGGGTGTGGGTGCAGAGCTGGGCCACACCCAGGTGCTCCAGGGAGGGCAGTGTGGTTGCCTGTGAGGCATGAAAATGGGCCGTACTTGGTGGCCAGACCCCCTTTTGTGCACCACGGGAGTGTGCTCACTCCCACTCCAGGGCTTACCTCTCACCCTGTCTGCCATTAGCACAACAGCACAGAGCATCAGCTGGAGCTGGCGAGACAAACGCCAGGTTCTTTCTAAAAATTTTCTGTCTCGGTCACTGTTTTTAAATCACCTTTAATCATCTAGAGGAGATGAGACATTTCAGAATTAAATTATGATAACCTCATTTTCCTTCCCATGAGGCAAAAACGGCCATTCCTCATTTAGTGCAGGTTCAGGGACAAAGCCGGCAGAGGTCATTGGGATAACTGAATCAGACACTGGGAGGTTCATGTCCTTGTGGGTGTCTGGCTCTGTCAGGAGGTGGCATCTGGTGGGCTGGACTCAGACGCGTTTCCAGGCTGACCTTTGTTGCTCATCCTCCCCAGGATGAGTCCAAGCCGCCGTACTCGTACGCTCAGCTGATCGTGCAGGCCATCTCCTCCGCGCAGGACAGGCAGCTAACACTAAGCGGCATCTACGCCCACATCACCAAGCATTACCCGTACTACAGGACGGCTGACAAGGGCTGGCAGGTGAGGCTCCAGCCCCAGACAACTGGCTCTCAGGAAAGTCAAGCCTCGTCACTTCCATAAAGAATCACGGAAGGAGTCCAGGGCTTTCCTGTGTCTGTGATGTAGCAGAAATGGGCTGCCGTCCCCTGAGTCTGAATAGGCTCCCCTTCTGTTGACCAGAAATGTGAAGGTTGGCTTATCTGCCTCATGGCATTTCTACCTGTGCGGTATGATCCTGTGCTGATTAGAAAGGCACTTCCCGAATGATGGCCCGCCCGCAGGTAGAAATTATTTTGTCTTCACATGGGATCGTAAGACCTTTCTTTATCTATGGCAGGTATGATGTGTCAGGCGTGTTTGTATTATCCCATAGGCACTGCTGTCTTCCACTTGCTAAATGTTTTGGTACAAGCTCCGTCTCAGCATACTCCTAGGCCACAGGTTGTCTTTCTGTTTTGCTTTTTTCACATCAAGAATGGTAATGATGTTATGTAGAATTTTGGTAGGTGAACAACCACAGTGCCTTGTACTTCCCCATTTAAACACATTTTGCTTGCCAGTCTGTGAAGAACCTGCTCTGGCACGAACGCTAGGCCTTTCCCCTTGGCTTTACGTCTGCTGTGTTCAGATTTGGGGTGGGTGGGGCTTTGTTTCCTGATTTGATCGTAACTGGTCATTATCTGTGCTTGCCTGCAGAATTCTATCCGACACAACCTCTCGTTGAACCGTTACTTCATTAAAGTCCCCCGTTCCCAAGAGGAGCCTGGGAAGGGGTCTTTTTGGCGGATAGACCCTGCCTCAGAAGCCAAACTTGTGGAACAGGCATTCCGAAAACGGAGGCAGCGGGGTGTCTCCTGCTTCCGGACCCCATTTGGACCTCTGTCATCACGGTAAGCTTCTGCTCTGCTTGCTCCTGTTGGGGACCGGCCTCCCCAGACACACACCCCCGTAGTAGTCCCGTTTAACATGTAAAATCCTTCACTTTTTTTATTGAGATGCTATCTCAGGACCCATGAGCACGTATAATAGCAAAGTCAGGAGGCAGACTGTTGGCCACCTTGCTAACGTGACTGTTCTTAGATGCAGAAATGTGTGCGGTCTCAGAACAGCATCTAAGACAGGGATGAGTGTAAGTCGTCACAGCTTGCAGCATCTGCCTTGAAGCAGTCTCTGCCACAGGTTTGCGAGACCCAGTTAGCACCCTCCTTCCCTGAGGAGGCAGGCGAGAGCCAGAGACTGCTGTTGTCTGCAGTGTAGGAGCCGATGTTGGCACTGGCTCCTGTCTGCCACAGGCAGGGCTGGGCAACTGCTCCCAGGGCAGCCACCTGCCCACTGGTCAGGGAGGGCCTCTCCTTCCAGAAGCGTGAGCTGCTGGTGGGTAGGCGCTCCGGTCCTTCCAAGGTTGCCGACCAAATGTGCTCCCATCCCTAGGCAAGGGGTGGGAGAAGAGCTGGAGATGCTCTCAGAAATTCCTCCCACGAAGGAAGTGGCCCTGGTGCACTCTACTCAAGTACGATTGTGTGGAGCTCTGCTGTGTTGGGAACTACTTCTGACACAACATCTGTCGTGATCTCGATTATTGAATCAGAGTAGAAGTTAGAACAGAAGTGAGGTCAGCATTCAGGAGCGTTTTTAACGTCATTTGGAATGTTTCAGCTGAACTCGGATTTTCCCAAATGCACATTGCTTAAGGAAGCAGTGGAGAGCACTGTATTATGCTTATGGTCCCCCGCTAGGGCGACAGTAACAAAGTGCCACTGACTTGGCTGCTGACAAGACAGGTTTTTATGACACATACTTACTCCCTCCTGAAGTCAAGTCCAGGGTGTCAGCGTGGTGGGTTCTTCGTGAGTCTGTGGGAGAATCTACTCTGAACCTGTCCCCCAACTTCTGAGGTTTGCTGGCACTCTTCGTGGTCTGTGACTTGTAGAAGCATCACCCCAGCTTCTAATTCATCACACCAACCACATAACTCTCCCCACACATGTCTCTCCAAATTTCCCCCGTTACATGAGGATGCTGGTCACTACATGGCCCACTTTACTGACCTTATTTGAACGTGACTGCCTCTGTGAAGACCTTATCTCCGAATAAGGTCTTGAACCCCGGCCTATCTGTTGGTGGAGCGCAGTACAGCCTGTAGCAGTGGCCAGCCTGTTTCTCGCCTGTGGCTCAGCTCCCAAGTGAGAGTAGTAGGATAGTGACTGGGGGCAGTATTGATTCGAACCTGCTTCCTGGACCCAGCTCTGCTCTAGAAACCCCATGGATGAAGCATCTATCAGGAGCAAAAGGCAGGCTTTGCACAAGTATCTGGACACCTGTAGTGCTGGGTGGAATTTGCATAGGGAATCCGTGAAACTCCTCAGGCAGGGGAGTAGTGTTACTGAAGTGTCTGTGAGCTGTGTCCAGTGGAGAGGGGCAGTGGGTGTGGGCTGGGGTGGGAGGTGGTTAGGGTATGAGTGTGTTTGGTGAAGTCAGGTTGGAGGAGAGAGGCCCTGCAGGGGCTTGACTCTTGTGGTAAGAATTACCACAAACTTGAGGCCACAGAGTGGCCTGGACACTGCCAGCTTGAGGATGAGACTGAACACCTGCTGCTGAGGCTCCCGGGAAGGGGGCGAGAGTGCCGGGCCTCTGCCTGGAGGCCAGCATCCTGTCAGAGAGGTGCACTCTGAAGATAGCTTCTTCAGAAGCTGCCTCGGGGCCAGCCCCGGCTGCCTGGGGCCAGCCCCGCTTCCACCGGCCCCTTTCTGTTGGGTCCTTGTATGGTGGGCCGCAGGGGGACCCCTTTTGTCCTGATGATGGACACGTTTGCTTGATAGTCCCCCAGAAGAAAACCGTGCAGCAGACACAGGCCTTGCTCGCTGGCAGGAGCGGGGTGAGAATGCTGTGTTTTAGAGCCCGGGCAAGTGGTGACTAAAGAAGCAGGCTTGGTGAATTGTGTTCATGTAAGAGAAGCAGCAGTGCCCCCAGACTTGTAGTGCTCTCTACGTTGTATGCTTGTCCTAATGGGAATCTACATTCCCACTAGTAGTATTTCCCACAATTCCATCCTGATAGTCCTTTTTTTTTTTTTT
>PVHY01006752.1:0-72187 GCA_004024945.1 Uropsilus gracilis
TTTGTTTGTTTTTCCTATATCCCTCACATAAGTGAGGCCATCCCATATTTCTCTTTCTCTTTCTGGCTTATTTCTACTAACATGATTCCTTCTAGATGCATCCATGTTGCTGCAAATGACATTTTGTCTTCTTTGATTGATGCATAATATGCCATTGTGTAAATATATCACATCTTTTTTTAGTCAATCATCAATTTTTGGGCATTTGGGTTGTTTCCATATCTTGGCAATTGTTAAGTAGTGCTGCAATAAAGATGCGAATACAGTTGTCCTTTTTTATTAGTGTTTTTGTATGCTTTGGATAGGTTCCCAGTAGTAAGATTGCTGGGTCAAATGGTAGTTCCACTTTCAGTTGTTTGAGGGTCCTCCACACAGCCTTCCATAGTGGCTGGAGCAGTTTGCACTCCCACCAGCAGTGTAAGAGTGTTCCTTTTTCTCCACATCCATACCGACACTTGCTGCCTTTTTTTTTTTTTTTTTTAATATGGGCCATTCTTACTGGGGTACAATGGTATCTCAGTGTGGTTTTGATTTGTGTTTCCCTGGTTATTAGTGTTGTGGAGCATTTTTCATATGCCTATTGTTTGAGGTCAACTTTTTATGCATTTTTTGTGGCTACTCTATTCCTTTGGTTGGTTGTTCTTCTTTCAGATTTTACTTCAGTGCCCAGTGACGCTGACAAGCCTTCAAACCAGCCTCTGTCTTCACAGCACAGTATGATTGCTGCTTCCTGTTACACTCTCTGTTCCATGTTCGTGCAGACTGAGGGGAGGAGGAATGCCTTTAGGAAAAAATTTAGTTAAAGATGGTTATCTTTCAGTTCTTACTGCTTACTGCTATATGCCAAACTGTGTCCCCCTAAATCCATATATTTAACTCCTAACTCCCAGTACTTCAAAATGTGTATTGCAGGTGAACCAAATGAAATGAGGGATTTATGGTAGTTCCTAATCTAATACGGCTGTGTCCCAAAAAGGGGAGCTATGGGCATATACTCATGTTCATGGGGAGAACTCCATGTGAAGATGAAGATGAAGTCTGGGTGATGTTTCTACAAACTTACTGATGCCCAAGGGTTGCTAGTAAACCATCAGATTCTAGGGGAGAAGAAAGGAGTAGAGAAGTCCCACCCTGCCCCACGCTTTGATCTCAGACTCTCCAGAACTGTTGAGATATTATATTCTCCTTGTTTAAAACACCAATACAGAAATCTTAACAAATTATATACACTCCCCCCAACTTCAGTAACTCTTATCCACTCGAACTCTCCCTGTTTTTGGTCACTTTGTAGTCCTTCAAATAGTTATCTTTATATACATAAATATTATATATATATATTCTAGAATTTATCATGATCACTGATGCAGTGATACGTTGAATCAGCCTACTCTACTATCACCAAAAATCTAGAGGTTCATGAACTATCTTTTTAATCTTTTTGAGTCTATGTTTCTCCAAGTGCAAATCACTTTGTTTTTCACATGTGAACTCAGTCCAGAGTCCCAGGCTCCATCTTGGGGTCTCTTAAACATCTCTCTGATGGCATATCAGAAGGATTGGGGCAATATTTGGACCTTGCATAGATTGGCTATGTGAGATATTAAATTGTTAGGCAAAATCCCCAATACTTCCCATTTCTGGGAGTGCTGCATAAGACCTCAGCTGACACAATATTCAAATATTGATGCAGATGGAAGTTGCTTTTGTGGAACTCTGACCCAGTCTTTAAGTGCAGCTACAACCTAAATCCACACAGGTGTGTGCAGGCTCATGCACATGTGTGCAGGTGTCTTGGTATACTTGAGGGGAGCTGGGGAAGTCTTCTCTTGGGAAAGGATGAAAATTAGGCTCTTTGTGTTTAGTAGCATATCAATTTTCCTGGAATTGGATGGCCTCTTTTCAGTCAACAATCAAGCATATCTGTTAACTTGGAGACTTTCCTGTTAAATCTGGAAACAACCTGACAAGAACCTCAGAAAGTTAGTGCAAAGGATATTAACCATCAATTCATCTGTATTCTCTGAACTCACATGCTCTCCAGTGAGTCTATTACCAGGAAGATACACCACACCACATTGCTTTAACTTCCCATAGAAATGTCTTTTCAGAGAATAGCGATCTAATATTATGCCTTTAGCTTCCATCTAGTGTTGATAAAAGAAACAGTGATATGAAGAATATGCTGTAAGTTTTGTGTAACTATTCTTCAAGATACTGCTCATTATGTCATTCAATATATTGTATAAAGGCCTAGAAGAATGGCTTCCATTTTTTTTTCTTTTAAATCACAAAATCTTTTCTTCAAATAGAAACTTCTGTGGAAATTTCATGTTAAAATATATCATTATGGTTGAAGTGAAGGTTGGAAGCCCTGGATCCTGGTGTTGCCTTTCCTACATTTCTTTCTCTACATCCATCTTACCCACCACCTCACATTTCTCTACTTGATCTGTTATCAAGTCTCCATTAAAAATAGTATAAGAATCACTAGCACTACAATAGGATAGAAATTACTGTGTACCAGCTACCTGGGAAACTGAGACTGGGGATTGCTTGAGTCTGTGGTACCCCATGCAATGTGAGCCTGTGGTTCCATGGAAAAAATAGTGAAACCTAGTCTTAAAAAAAAAAAAGAAATTACTGTGTAAATTCAGTGTTAAAACATCTGACAGGTGAATTTATTTTGTTATAACCCAGGTTTGTAAATCTGTATTTTGCCTTGAAAGACAGGAAACTCAGATTAATCAGGTACATGAAATGTATTACTTTTCTTGTCCTGAAGTAGATATAACATAGATAAATAGATATAAACTCAACCAAAGGCATAGAGGGTTGAGTTTGCAATATCTCCAATTCAAGATATGCTTATCATCACAGGGAACCTCTCTGTATGTGTAGAAATTTGCTTATTTATTCCTGTTCCCCCTCACCTCCATTCTATTTCCCATCATCCAATCTTCCATCTATATACAACCCTCTTCTCATGGCTTAAATATATAATGCCACCCTGTGGGGCATGGATGAAGGTTAAGAGATATGCCTTAGATAAAGGAATGGCTTTATCTATCTGCCACACTGGAAATGGCTTCTGGCACACCTCTCACCTTTGACACAGCTTTCTTACCTCTTTGGAATGTCCCAGGAGACATATGACCAAAGGGTAATGGTGGATCCCCCCACAGGTGAATTCTCCTATTAATCACCCATGCCCCTGCTATTTGTCATGCATGCTTGGGAATCAGGTTTCTCCTTTCTTGTTAGCTCATTGTGATGATTTCTTTTCCAAGATATATAAGAATCTTCATAATTTCATTAAAGTTTGACCTTGGACATGCTCTCCAGGTCCCCAGTCTGTGGTTAGGGCCCACAGGTTGCCAAACCACAATCTCTCAATCTCAATCTTTCATTCTCTTCTGTCTCATTCTTCTTTCCCACACAGGACTTCTAACAAATGGCATTCAACATGGGGCCTAACAAATGGCTCCCAATATGGGACTGAGCATCACCCTAGCTTTGGTCCTAGAAAGTGGGTAGACTTTATATGCATGTATTGCATGTATACATATATTATAAAACATCACACATATTTAATACACAATGTTTAATACACTCTGCACATTAGATACACATTATTTAATATACTGTGCACCGTCCACTATGATTTTGAGACCCAGTCACACTGCTGTATGTGGATGTACTGCTTTCAGCTACTACATCATGGTCAATGGTGAGCATCCCCCTTGTATCATGTGCCTCTCTCCCAGTGACACACTGGGACACTCCCAGATTGTCTCTAACTTCTGGTCATCATACATGAACTTGCCATGAATACCCCACATCCGCACGCTCCTTTATACCTCTCCAAGGACTGATTTACATTGTAGACATTGGAGAGCGGTTTCGAGGCACATATATGGCCACACCATATATGTGTGTGTTTCATTTGACTGGACGCTAGCACATTGCTCCCCAAGTGGCTGTCACATTCCAACCAGCAGTGAAGAGGAGGTTCTTGCTTCTCCAACTCCCAACGACTACTGACATTCTTAATTTTTTTTATCTTTTGTCATACTCCAAGATATTTTTCATTACTGCTTTAATTTACAATTTGGTTAATGTTAATTATTTAGTGCAGATCTTTATATACTTAATTTGGATTTCCCCTTCCTAAATTATATGTTTGTACCTGTCACTCAGTTTTCTGTTGATATTTCTAGCTTTTCCTTCATTTTCAGGAGCTCATAGATATAACTGTTCAACGGAATCATAATACGAGTCACTTGAGTAAATGTAAATATTTTACCAGTTACATGAAAAGAATAAAAGGAAGTTATAAAATTATTTTTTAATAATCTAACTTGTTTTTAGTTTAATATAGCCCAAATAATATAATTTCAACATGTAAACGATTTTTAAAAAATAAAATGTCTGATGTGTATTTTATTCTGATATATTACATCTCAGTTTGAACTAGCTAATGTCCATGCTCAATATCTGAATGAAATTAATAGCTATATTTGACAGTGAAACTGGTTATTCACTATCTTTTCAGCTTTACATGCTGCATATATTTCATTAAATTTTATCATCTGGAAAATATTTTCCATGATTTTTTTGCTGCATAAATTTCCTTAATTTTAATATTTAATTTGTTCTCTTTTGTTTTAAATAATGCTAATTTATATATGAAGAATCATACTTTTCACTCAAATATCTCTCAGTATTTATGTTTCTCAGAAACTCAGATTTAAAATTGCCTTGGCAAATAATTTGTTAGAACTGGCTTCTAAAGAACTTATAATTCTTGCAGAATTAAATAATTTCAATCAGAATCTCTTCTTCTGGTAAGATAAACAGAACTTGACTTATCTCCCTATGTAAAAAATAAAAAAGAAATATATAAGGATACACACACATTACACCCATACATGCACATGAATTCATATGTATATGTGTCTGTATGTGAAAACACAGTTTTCTATAGCCTTTTGACTGCAGACAACAAAGGACAGTGACTCCTGAGAGATGGTGAACAATGTGATGTATAGGATAGCTCTATCTTTCCACCTGGAGAGAGATTTCATTGCATCTTAGCGAGGGAGAAACAGACAGGAGCTCAGGGGTCTCCTGAGTTGAGGATTTGGAACTAGTAGTTAGATGATGCCGAGGTAAAGAAGCCAGGGAGTTTGCTGGAGGAAAGGCAGCAGCAGCGGCGGCAGCAGCAGCAGCAGCAGAAACTTCCTGACGTTGGAGAAGGAGTAATGCTAAAAGAGCAGCTTGAAGAAATGCTAAAACTCATGTGGGGCCAAGATTAGTCTTATTCCTACCAGAAACATGAGAAAAATTTTCTGGACCCAATTCCTTGAACATTGGGTAAAGTGCTCAGAAGATCGTTGCATCATTAATGTGGAAAAATGATACCTAAACTAGCCGTGTGCTAAGTTCTTCCTGAAAAAATGCAAGAAAGCAAGTGTCAAGAGGTTAAAATTGTTTTCATTTAGTGTAACTGCATGTTAGAACAAAAAATCAATAGTATTTATAGAAACACAAAAATATAAATTCTTATTTAATAACGAATACCATAATCAGACATGAAAAGAAGCAGAAAAATAGACTCCACGATGTTTAAAAAAAAGATAATTCAATTTAATGTGACCCAGAAAGAGCATAGATGATTGAATTAGTAGATAGAAATATTAACACACTTATATTATGCTTTCTATATCTAGAAACCAGGAGAAAATTTGAGATTGTTCATTATAGACAAAAACATATAAAAAAATAAAATCAACTTCTGGAGATAATCATTTAGTAGATGGGATTAACAGTAGATTAGACATTATAAAAGAAAATATTTATTAAAGATCACAATAGAGACTATTCAAAATAAAAGACAGAATGATTAGGTAGAATGCCAGTGACCTGTAGACACTATCAAGTGTGTGCAAGTGAATTTTACTAAAAAGAACAGGATTGGGGGAGACAGAAAATATTTAAATATATAATAGTGAAAATATAATAGCTATCACAATGTGATGAAGACTGTAAACCCATAATTTCAAGAATCTTAATAAGTCCACCATAGAACCATGAAGAAAACTAGAATAAAGTGCTTAATAATCAAACCAGTTAAATCAATGGTAAAGACAATCTTAAGTGGACAAGAATAAAAGGAAGCATTATTTTGGAACAAAGGATGTTGTTTGAAAGACATATTATTGAAACAGTGTAAGCCAGAAAAGAATGGAGCAGTGTTTCTGTAGTTTTCTAGGATTCTATACCAAGTAGGATTAAAAATGAGATTAACATAAAGATTTTTTTTCAGATATACAGTAGTTGGAGGAATTCATCATCAATAGACCTGAGCTACAAGAATTGTTAACAGTTCCTTTACACAGAAAGAAAAGAATGCTAAATGAATATCTGTATCTACACAGATAGATAAAAACAGCACTAGAAGTCATACTATGAGTATAAATATGGCTCTTTTCTGCTAGAAATATATTTAAAGATATTAACTATTTAAAAAATAAAAGTAGGAATTGTTTTTCTAACTTGTTGACATCAGTAGTCATAAAAATAACAGAAATTGGGGGGGCAGAAATAAAATTATACTACATATGTTTTTTCATATCATTTAAAAATTGATATATCATTTGAAAATAGAAATGATAAAGAAATTTAAAAATTTTAGTCAAATTTTAATCCTGTGACAAGCTACTAAAATGTTTTGTAAATATAATGAATAAGTCAGCAAAAGAGATAAGATAGAACTGTTATAAATATTACTCATTAGCAGATGAAAGAAAGCAAAAAATAAGAAAGGGGGTAAGAGTGAAAAGAAGAAATAGAAGGATATAGCAAGATGACAGATTGAAAAAAATCATAATAATAACACAATACATGGGTAATATAAATAACCAAATTGAAATTTGGATTTTATAATCCAGTTTTTCAGATTGGACAAAAGCATGATCCAATTATATTTTACATATATGAAGCCAACATTAAATATAGAGACATGAATAATGAATAGACAGACAACATATTATGCTAAAATCAATGATAGGAAAGTAAGAGTGATTATATTAATCACACCAAAATGACAAGTAGGGTACAGAGAAAATGTAGTGATGAAGAGAGTTATTTGACATTATTCAGAATGATAAAGGGTCAATTCATTATAGTAATTCTAAATATTTATGCATCTAATAACAAAGCTGCAAAATATGTTTAAGGGAATTGCTGGAAAAAATAGACAAATCCACAGTTCTAGTTGGAGATTTAAAAATCCCTTTATCAATAACTGGTAGGACAAGTAGGCAGAAAATCATTAAAAATATAGAGGACAAACAACAAACCAAATAGACTTAATTGATATTCATAAAACATTCTTACTTATTACAACACAATGCACATTCTTTTCAAGGGCATATATAATTTTTACCAAGATAGATCATATTCTAGACCCCAAACAAGCCTAAAACTGTAGTCTCCCATTATCCACTCCATTTTTGCTCCAAGATCAGTAGTGGATGTCTGAAACCATGGATTGTATTGAAACCCTTATCTTCCTAACAAAAGCCTTCTACAAAACAGGAGTGGAAGGGAATATATTTAACTCAACAAAGAGTATTTACAGAATTCATGATTTTGCTAACACTTTTCTAATGGTGAAATTCTAAGTTTCCTTTGTCAGATCAGGCACAACCTAAAGCTATTAACTTTCAGTATTTCTAATCAACATTATATAAAGACCTAACCAGTACAACACATGAGACATAACAGCATTCTGATTTTAAAGGACAATGTAATACTATACTTTTCCCTTAGATGATGTAATTGTCTATGTAGAAAATCCTAGAAGATCTACAAAATAAACAATGCAATATAGTCTTCTCTGGATTTTATTTTCTCAGATTATTCAATATAATATTTTAAATGGTTGCATGTATAGTACTCAATTGAATAGTTCTTTATTATCGGATATTGAGGCTGTCATAACTGTTCAAATATTATTAATGCTATAGTCAACATGTGTCTTAGTTTAATTTTGTACAAATTTCAGTTATTTTCCATTGTACAAATTCTCAATAAAGTTGAATTACTGCATAGATGACAGATGTTTCTAAACTTGTGATGTATAGTTTTAAATTGTGCCCTAGCAGGCTTTTCTAACTATAATGTGGGATCTTATTATTTTTAATTGAAGGGATTTTTTTTCACCTGGATATTATATTTTGAGAGAATATAGGTTTTAATTTTTTTCTCTCTTGAGCAATTATTCCAAAGCCTTTTAATATTAATACTCATTCCCTATTGAACTGAAGCATAATCTAAATATACCAAAATCTTACATATGCTTAGAACTTTAAACAAAATATTCTTTTATATCAATGCCTTCTTCAGCTGTTTTAGTGTTTATCAGTTATTTTAACTATTCACACTGCTGGTCCCCTCTCCATTATTCTTATTTTTCAAAATTTTTTTTATTACAAAAATAAAGTCAGCAACCTACTTCTTTATGTAAGTTATGGACTTTTCCCCAAATTAAAAAAATTGCTGGGTCTAGGATTGGGATGACATTAAAATTTATGGATCACATTTGGTAGATAAATTTACTTTGTATTAAGTGAATCTTTTTACTGAAAAAGTGTTCTGTCTCTCCTGCGATCAAGATTTCTCTAAGTGTATCTTTAACTTCCTCTTTCTTTTTATTATTTAATTTTACATTTTAAAAGGACAGCCTTATTAGCAAAAGGACACAGGGAATAAAAAGAGGTACCTGCATAGCTATAGACAATCTTGAGACCAGAGCTGCTTTCCTCGTTAGCTCCAGAGTAAGCTAGGAGAGCAGTTTCTGATTTCAGTTGATTCCCCCCCCTTTTATTGAGGTAACACCAGTTTACAAAACTGTTTGTGGTTCAGAGACACAGGATCATACCTCTTCAGATACATGTCACACAGCACACCCACCAGCGTGGTACCCATAGGCCTCCACCATCATTTACTGGGCCCTTTCTATAGTTTGCTCTCTATCCTCTCTTTTCCCACCACCCCCATAATCTTTATTCTCAGATAGATTTCTAGGGTTAACAGTGGTTTGTTTTTTTCTTTTTATAAAATTATATATATATAGTGTATTTATATATTTGTGTATTTGTTTTGTTTCTCTATATTCCATGTATAAGTGAAATCATCTGGTACTTATCTTTTTCCTCCTGACTGACTTTGTTTAGCATCCATCATCCCCTCAAGTTTCATTCATATTGTTGCAAAAATCAAGAATTTATCTATTTGACAGTGGAATAGCTTTCTATTGTGTGTATGACCACATCCCAAATCACATACCTGTCTTTAGGCACTGGAGTTGTTACCCTAACTTGGCTATTGTAAATAGTGCTGCAGTGAAGGTGGAGTGTATGGATTTCTTTCAATCAGTGTTTTTCATTCTTTAGGTAAATGCCTAGGGGTGAAATTGCCTGTTGGGCCTCGGATTTGACCAACTCCAGGAGCCTAGAAATTGTGTAGGGGATAGGTGAGCTGTTCTCCACAGTATGAAGTCACAGGCCATCAGGGTACCCTTCCTTGAGCAAACTCTGCTCTGCTATCTGTGTTCTCTGGGTTGGGCCAGGGGGCCTTGGAAAGGCTGGGGAACTTTTGGGGGAAGGGTGGGCATCTCTCTTGGCATACTGGCACAGCTCCTCATTTACTCTTCCTTAGTTTCTCCGACCATTTCTAGGGTCTCTGTATCTTCTTCCTCCGGAGATTCTGGACCTCTCCTCCCAGCTCCATTGCTGCTTCTGCCACTATGTTCCAGCAAGGGTTGATATAGGATACTGTCTTGCCATCTTCTAGGATCTCTCCCAGGAGGTTTATTGCATATGTGCATTGACTCTTCAGTGTACTGATGGGGTAAATAAGAAAATAAGCATCATAGATTGTGTTTTTGATAAAATTTTGAGGCTTTCTTTAGGACCTATTATAGGGCCAACTTTTCCTAAGTGTTCATGGACTCTAAAAAAAAAGTATGTTTTTTACAAATGCCATGTTTAGTGGAGAACTTAAATCAATCTTCTTAATTACACTACTTAGGCTCTTTGTTTTCTATTTGTATTTAAAATATTAATTAGGAAACTATGCTTCTAATGTGTTTCCGTCAACTTCTTGTATTCCTATTGTTTTTTATTGTATTTTGATGCTACTTTACTCAAAACAGATATTTTGTATTGTTTTATTCACATTGTGGATTTTCTCCTTTCTTAAAATGTCATCCCCTGTATGTTGTTTATTGCGTGCTGCTTTGAGTTCTGATTTAGTATTAGTCTTATGACCTCTATGTTGTTTATGTTCACATTAGTCTGGTATACCCTTCTTCATCTTTTTCTTGAGACTTTGTCATTTTAAATGTATGTCTTGAAGACTTATAACTGGATTCTTTCAAAAAGTCAGTCTGAGTTTCCTAATTTCAATAAGTGAGCTTATCCTATTGTCATTTATTATGAGCAGAGAAAAGTTTTGTTCTACCTGTCTTTTGTTTTCATTAGCTATTTTAATAAAAATATGCCCTTTTGTTGTACATTATTGATAATGAATCAGCCCTCTTTTATTTTTCTTGTTAGTGATTACATGTAGTTGAAAGAATATACTTGTTTCCTAACTTTAATTATATTGTCAATCAAGCATCAATTAGTTGATATTATCTAGATATGTAATCTTATCAATATTAAGTAAGCTATCTAATGCCTTCTTATATATTACTTAGAAATTAATGTATTTTACTTCCATCAATTATTCTCCTACCTAGAGTATGTTTCAGCTGAATCTGTACTGTTTGAACTAGTTAGTTATCTTGCATTTTTATTTTACAATAAAAATCATCATCAAAAGATGATGGTTTTGTAGTTTCATTGAGAACAGATGGTTTCATTTGAATTTTTATCTTAATGGTTTCAATATTTGCCAGTTTTTTTAAACCATGACTTTTTCATTGTTGAATTTGTTATTTTTATTTATTTCTTTTAGTCAGCTATTTTGTCTTTAACTAGTATTTAACTAGTATATTCAAAAAGATTTTGTAGATAGTAAACTTTTCCTGTCTTTGTATTATTAATAATATTTTCTTTTGCTGTTATATAACAAATCAACCAGCACAGATTTCTTTTTTTTTAATAGTATTTTATTTTGTTCTTTAGGTTACAAACTCTGTTATTATTCCCCCTGCCCCCTCCCTCGGGTGCCCCTTCCATTCTCTCATACCCCACTCTTTGTTGTTTATTAGCTGTGCTGTGTCCATTAGTATCTTTTCTATGATAGTGTCTTTTCTCTGGGTGAGGGACTGTGTTGTTTGTTGGGACCTTGCGGCGAACCTTGCGGTCAGATTTTCAGTCTTAAATTTGCGTTGGGTGGCCAAGTTACATTCATCCGTGATCTGTTCATGTTTTCTTGCTGCAGGTCATCCTCTCCAATCCAGTCCCCTCTCCATTACTTTGCTGCTTATCCTTATGGCTCTGGTGTCGGACTTAGGGGGTTCTGGCCCCAGCCAGTGTTGGTCAAGAAGCCTCTCTGTGAGTTCATGCTTCTGCAAGTGTCCTTTGAAGATCATCTCCTTTGCTTCAGTTTGCCGTTTCGATGTGGGGCCCATCACCCCTTCTTTGGTCATCCTCCTCTCCCCTGTAATGAAGGGAGGGTGTGTTGCTCTCCTTGAACATACCTCCAAAATGAAGTCCCGGGTCTTGGCCCAGGGAGTGCAGAAGTGCGCATGGTGACATTGTGCCAGCACAGATTTCTCTTGCAGAAACCTCTTTTTCTCAAAACTTGATCACTATTATTCCATTGTCTTTGCCATTTAAATTTAGGTGGTGAATTTATGGTTAGCTTATAATCTTCTTTAAAAAGGAGAACTGTTTTATTGTCCTTCACCAGATTTTTGTGTGATTCTTTGTTTTATTTTTGCATTTTCATGATGAGGATGGCATTTATTTAGCATTTTCTATCTCATTGTTGCCTTTTAGGCAGGCAAGTCCAGTTGTTCTTTACATAACAAATTTTTTTTTCTTTTTTTGATTTTGTCTTCGATTATTGCTGTCCCATTTAGGGCTTTTTCCCCTGCAGGAAGACTAATTATGCTGTTTCTATTTGCCTTCCTATTCATAATATGTTCACTTCTCATATTTAATTTTTTTGTGTCTCCATTTTTTAGAAAAAGCTTCTGAAGTGTGTACTTTGTAGCATGATTTTGTTTAACAGTTTTGTTTAGCTGAATCAGAACTGCTCTTTATTGCCTCCTGTCTTTGTTTAATTTTGATATTGTATTTGAAAATTTAATGTAATTTTTCTCTTGTTTAAATTCTTCTGTAGCATATAAATCATAATATAGTAGCATATGAACTATGTAAGTGATAAATCATGACAATAAAATGGAAACTCATGGCTGACTCTACCATCCTGTTTCAGAACTGGAATATTAAAAAAACAGCTTTAAATATACTTCTCTATTTGCCTCACCCTTGTAGAAAACTACCATGATTAATTTGTATTTGTCAATGCCTTATTTTTAAGAGTTTTCTTCAAGTATGTATCTTAAAACAACATAATATTTAATGACTATATAAAAATAGTTCTTATAGTATGACTTACTTTATTTTTACTTACAGCTAAGATTTATTTCAGTTTTTGGTGAATCTGTAATTTATTCATGCTACCTGCTCTGTGACACTCCATTGTAGATCAAGAGACTAAAATTTCCAAGCAAAGTCTGGTAAATATGACTTCTGGGTGGAATTTATAAATAATGTTCAAGTAATCACTTAAAAAATGACTTCTGTTTTTAGAGCAGAGGTTTTTTAGAGCACTCCCAGTGAAGTATAGGGGAAAATACAGATTTCCCACAAATCTCCAACCCCCAAAGCATAACCTTTCCCACTGTTATTGACCATATTTGAGTGGCACATTTGTTTCAATTGATAAACCTACATTGACACATCGTTGTGATGCAAAGTCCATAGTTTACATTAAGATTCTACACTTGTATATCTCATAGGTTTTGACACATGTATAATAAATAGGTTTATTATTATAGAATTTAGAGCAATTTCTTTGCTCTAAAAAGCTTCTGTATTCTACCTATTCATCCCTCCATCTCCAAACTTCTGGAGTTCACTATCTCTGTTCACTATCTCTATTGCACCTTTTTAAGAATGTTGTACAAGTGGCATTATACAGTATATAATCACTTCAACTTAACGTCTTTCACTTAATAATATACATTTAACACTTCTCTGTGTCTTTTTGTGTCTTAATAGCTCATTCCTAGTCAGCACTAAATAATAATTTTCTGTTGTCTGGATGTACCATAGTTTATCCACAATACCATTGTTTGGGCAATTCTGAATATAGCTGTGTTTTTATGGACATATGTTTTTAATTTTTTCAGGTAAATATCAAGATCTGTGATTGTTGGATCGCATAGTAAAGGTATTTCTAGTTTTCATCATAAACTGACAGACTCTTTTCAGAGTTGCTACACCAATTTTTCATTCCAAACAATAGGAAATACTTTCTATGGCTCCACATTCTTCCAGTCTAGCATATCAGTTCTTTCTTATGTGGGTCATACCTTTTGTGTTGTATTTTAAAAGGCATTGTCACTCCTAAGGTCATCTAGGTTTTCTCCTATATTATCTTCTGGGAATTTTATAGTTTTGCATTTTTACATTTATGTTTATGATCCATTTTTAATTTCTATGAAAGGTGTGAAGTCTGTGTTGTTTGCCTTTGGATATCTACTTATTCTAGCAACATTTTTTTGTTTCTCCATCATCTTGTTTCACTCCTTTGCCAAAAATTAGTTAACTACAGTTGTGCAAGTCTATTTTTAGATTCTTTTTTCTGCTTTTTTCCAGTTTCTTTCTTTTCTTTTTAATTCTTTAATTTCTTACAACATCAGCCATCAATTATTGGATTGCCTTCCCCTCCCCTGACACCCTCTCTGTTCACTCTGACTCCTCTCTCTTTGATGTTTGTTGATCTATGTTAAGTCCACTGATCTCTTCCTTTTCTGTGGCAATGTCCTTTTGCTGGGTGAGGGACCCTGTTCCTGGGATATGGTAAATATGCTGGTAGGTTTTCCACTCTTGACTTTGCCTTGGGCAGTCTGTCCATGCTCATTTGAGGTCACTTATAGTCCATTCTCTGTGTTGTTTTGCTGTTTCTTTGATTTGTAGCTCAGTCCTCTGGCTAAGGAAATTACTCCTTGTGGAGAGGCATATGTTTAAGTCCTTTGTAAGTCATTTTCTCTCCCTTGACTTGCCACAATGCTGTGAAACTGATACCTCAGCACCATGAGCTTCCTCCCCTAGGGATGTGGAGGGTCACCCTGCACTCTTAGATGACATATCAGTCCGAAATTATCCCCTATCCTTTGCTGGTGAGACCATAGGATTGATTCTGTGATAAGTCATTACATGGGTATTTTTCTGTCCATTATACCTTGGCTTTCTTTCTTTTTAATTTATATATAAATTTCACAACATTGTAATCTCCAGGGTTTACTCCCCCTTCCCTCCACCCCCCCCCCTTTCCCTCCTGCTCAAAGTTGTGCTCTTCAGTTTGGTGCTTAGCTTGTTTTGACTTTTCCCCAAGTCTTTTGTTTATTTTTTCACTGTATCCCATATATTAGTGAAGCCATTTGGTTTCTGTCTTTTTCTTCTTGACTTGTTTCTGCTAATATGATTCCTTCTAAGTACATCCATGTTGTTATAAAATCATCAAATTTGTCATTTTTAATTGATGAGTAATATGTGGTACATATATTGTATATATGTACCACATTTTTTTTTCATCCAGTCATCCATTTTGGGGCAAGTAGGTTGCTTCAATGTCCTTGCAATTATAAATTGTGCTGCAGTAAACATTCGAGCACAGGTGTCCCATTGTACCCACATAGAGATTTCTTTTGGGTAGATTTCCAAGAGAGCAATTGCTGGGTCACATGGTAGTTCCATTTTCATTAGTTTGAGGGTCTTCCACACTGCTTTCCATAGTGGCTGGACTAGCTTACATTCCCACCAGCAATGTAGTAGTGTTCCTTTCTCTCCACATCCTCGCCAGCTATTCTTGTTGTCCGTTCTTTGGATGTGGGCCATTCTTACTGGTGTAAGGTGGTATCTCATTGTGGTTTTGATTTGCATTTCTCTTATTACTAGCAATGTCGAGCAATTTTTGATGGAACTGCATCAAACTAAAAAGCTTCTGTACAGCAAAAGAGACAACAGAAAAAACGAAAAGATGCCCAACCGAATGGGAAAAATCTTTGCCCTCCACATGAGTGACAAGGTTTTAATAACGAAGATCCACAAGGAACTCACACAACTAAACAAAAGCAAAACAAAAAGCCCAATCAAAAAATGGGGAGAAGAACTAAAAAGACACTTCTCCAAAGAGGAGATACAGATGGCCAACAGGCGTGTGAAAAATTCCTTGGCTTTCTTGATGTTTCTTCTCTTGCATCCTGCTCAGATGTGTGAGCAGGCTCTTTACTCTGTCCCTTATCCATTCCATGTTGGTGTTTGTATTTTTTTTTCTTCTTATTCCTCCAGGGGTCTAAGTGGAGTGAGAGTAAAACAGGAGGGCATCTAGTCACCGCCTCCCCACCCCCCAGCCGGAGCGCTGCCAAGGTCAAAGCATGAGGGGTACCCGTGCACTCACTCGCCCCAGCCTCACCAAGGCACATCCCTAGTGGTCCTCCAGCCCCCAGACCTAGGGCGGGAACCAGCAGTGTGTGAGCAGAGTTGCCACCTGCTACCATGGCTGGTCGTGGGGTGCCAGGGCCGGGAGACCCCAGCACACCTAGCCTGTGCACTCACCTGCCTATTTTTAGATTCTTTATTCTGTTTTATTTTATTTTATTTTTGAGACTAGGTCTTGCTATTTTTGCCCGTGGAACCGCAGGCTCTCGTTGCCCAGGGTACCACAGACTCAAGCAATCCCCAGCCTCAGCTTCCCAGGTAGCTGGGATTACAGGCGCGCACCACCACACCCAGCTATTTTTTTTGGAACTAGGTCTCGCTACGGGCCCCAGGCGGAGCTCAAACCGCGATCTCTAGCCCCGGCCGCTTCATAGGCTGAAGCTCACAAACACGAGCCACCGTGCCCGGCCTCTTTATTCTGTTTTATTGATCTATTTGTCTATTCTTTTATTAGTGCTACATTTTTTATTACTGTAGTGCCAGTTTAAACTTGAGCTCAAGAAGAGTCAGTCCTCTAATTTTATTCGTCTCTTTCCATATTATATTGGCTATTTGCTTTTCCACATAAATATAAGAATCAGTTCATCAATACCTATATAACAACCTGAGATCTTTATTTGAATTGTATGGCATCTGTTGATGAATTTACACATAGAACATGTTAAATCTTCATATCCATGAACATGGATTACTCTAAATTTAATTAGTTCTTTGTTTTGTTTTTTCAGAATTTTCCTCAAATAGAAGTTGTAATGTATTATATTTTATTTCTGTTGATTCTCAATTATGGTAGTTTGTTTTATTATGGGCTTGAATACATTTTTTTGTTGTTGTGAACTCAATGTATGGAAACACTAAAAACCATCAGTATTGCCCTTAGGATTACAGAGAGGGTTTGTATTTACTTCTGCTGGGAAAAAAGGAGAATTATTGATCTAAGACCACTTCAGTCCCTTGAAGGACCTTAGTTTTATAGACAGAATATCCTTGGGTTTATTTTTCTCAATCAGAATGGGCCATACATATATTTTGTTGATTTTACTGCAAATATGACCTAATGACAATGAAATCCTGGTTTTATATTCTTCTACTCTCAAGCTATCTCTCTCAACATCTCATTTCCCTATAGATTTCTTTTACTTGAGCACTAAAAATGCTTTAAAAATAATTTTCATAATCCATCCAGATGTGCAATAATTTCTATATTTTATCCATTTAGCCTTTCCATTCCATTGTTATTTAAATTTTCTTTTTATCCTGTTTATTAAGAGATATGACTTCTATTGCAGATACACATTTCTAGAAATTTTATTCTGATACTAGGAAGTCATTGGTTTTTTTAGAGCTATGTCTTTCCTTTGACCCTTAGATGCCATTTCATTTCTCTTGCTTAGCAACTTTCTTTCATTGAATTCTTTTCCTCTATTCATCCTCAAACAAATTAAACTTCTTATTCTTTTTTTTTTTTTGTAGAGGTTTGTATATAGACGTTTCCCAGCTCTTTGTCCAATTTGAGAGAAAATCGCAAATCTCTTTCCCAAACCTGAAGTTGCTGACTGGGTTTGTGTATTCAACCTCTAGTGTAAATGCCAATTCAAGTAATTTAACCTTAACGTTATCTTAGTTACTTAGATACCCATGTGATTCTCCTGCTGTTACTGTGTTGTTCTCTCAGAAGGTGAATGTATAGAATACATGAAAAATTGTTTTTCTGACCTGATATACATTTCTGATGCACGGTTAGTAAGAGTTCTTGCTGAAGAAATATGGAAAGCTCTAGGGTTTACAGTGGAGGGTGGAGGCTCAGAGGGAGTGAGAGGGAGTGAGGGAGTAAGCTGTAGTTTTCTGTTCAAATCCCAGATCAGCAACAAGAATAGCTCCTCAGATTTTATGCTTAGCATAGGCCTGTATTTCTGAGTTTTTGCGTGAGAGCATGGGCTGGAATGTCTTACTGAATATGAAAGAGTCTTTGTTTGATACTACATAGAGCCTTGATGTATCAGAATGCAAAGCCTGGCCACAGCTTTTTTCCTAGTAAAGTTTTATCTAATTTTGTGGGAAGGTTCTTTTAGTTTTCCTACTTGTATGTTTTCACTTTTTAGGTGTCTTTGCTGATATTTTAGGTAATATAAATATACCTGCACTGGATGCCACGTTGACTGTAAGTCCAATAGATGATTTTAAAAGCACAAAAATCAAATGATATTTGATATTTCAAATTTAATTGGTCTCTCCACTTTTGTGTTTAATTCTCTTTTTAAAGAGGTGTTTTGGTGTTTATTTTTTTTTCCCTCAGATCTTCTCTCCTTCATTGGGGTAATCAGGTTAGATGGGTGATGAAAAAGACATTTAGGCTTTTTTTCCACTGGCTCAATGTAGCCAAACTGTTTGCAATTAGTGACAATGTGTTAGATGCCCCCATGTCAAATAGTTTTCCTTATTTTCAGAGTTAGTTATAAACACCCAACCTTATATTGTATGCATCATTTACCCATCAGTTTATTGAACTCTACACTAAGGGTTGCTCTACTTGAAGGAGTAAATAAGTATTCCCCATGGTCAATTGGGGATAAGAGGTTTAATATCAGGAACAAAGTGATACAATAAGCATAACAATAAAGATTGAGGAAAGAACAGATAACAGAATGATTGACTTGCTCCCAGAGAGAACTGTCTGAGTTGATTCTTGAAGTCATCATCATTTGCTGACAGAAAGAACATGTGTGTCTGCAGTACTGTGCACATGGGGAGCTGAAGTCAGGGGTGTGTTCTGGGAGCACAGTGGTAGGGCTAGGGTTATGCAGGTAGGGATGGGTAGGCATGGTGTCAGGGTATGAGTCTGGAAGCATAGACCAAGGCCAGTTTATGAAGGAATTGCTTGCCAGGGTGACACGTGGGCTCTGTCCTGGGTGGTTAATGAAGGGGCCTCACTCTGTTAGGCTGCCAGGAACTGGGGCCTTAAACAACACATTTGCCTTTCTCATATCCCTGGAGGCTACAATTCCAAGATCAGGCTGTCAGCATTGTTTGGTTCTTGGTGTGAACCATCTCTCTACACTGCACATGGCTTTTCCTTGGTGTGGATATGCAGTAAGCAGCATCTCAAAATTGCCTCTGTTCTTGTGAGGACAGCAACTCTACCAGGGGGCCACCATCCTCATGACCTCATTTACATGTACTTGTCTCCCAAACACCTCACCTCTTACTAAGGATTAGGGTTTCAACAGATGGGTTTGGAGGGACACACACTCACCCAGAGTAGAGGATTTTAGGGAGAGTGATGGCAGGATCAGGCTGGCATTCTGACATACAACTGCAGCCTAACAGCATACACAAAGAGGTACTGAGAAGCAAAACCATAATACATGTTGAAGTGCTTCTTAAAATTTGAAATACCATCACTGCATCTTCTAGTTGGGTTTGTTCTTTGAAGCCATTCTGTGATGGATTATTAGACCCATTTTATTTTATTCTATTTTTAAATTTAATTTTTTTTAGTTCTAGAATGACTTTTCTTTTTCCTTTTTATATTGAGAGAGGATTGTTTTTAATTAAAAGCAAAGATAATGATATTATGCACATCTTTGTATCAATATCCAAAAGTAAATGTTCTTATCTTTACATTTTTCCATGTTTCCTTCAGATTATTTTTTAAAAAACCATAATAGGCAATTTTTCCTTTCTTTATTATTATTTATTATATTACTTATTTTATTTGACATCACACAACTTAGAGCAAAAAATAGTACAAAAAGCCCAGTCAAAAAGTGGGGTGAATATCTGAAAAGACACTTCTCCAAAGAGGAAATACAAATGGCCAGCATGCATATGAAAAAATGCTCAACATCACTAATAATCAGGAAAATGCAAATCAAAACCACAATGAGATACCACCTTATACTAGTAAGAATGGCCCACATCAAAAAACAGGCAACATCCAGTGCTGGCATGGATGTGGAGAGAAAGGAACACTCTTAAACTGCTGGTGGGAATGTAAACTGGTTCAGCCAGTATGGAAAGCTATGTGGAGGACCCTCAAACTAATGAAAATGGAACTACCATTTGACGCAGCAATCGCTCTTCTGGGAATCTACCCCCAACGGAGACCTCAGTGTGGGTAGGTACAAAGGGACACCTGTGCTCGGATGTTTGCTGCAGCACTATTTATAATTGCAAGAACATGGAAACAACCCAATGTTCCAAAACAGATGACTGGATGAAAAAGGTGTGGTGTATATACACAATGGAATATTACTCATCAATTAAAAACAACAAGTCAGATGAATTTATGATAACATGGATGCACCTAGAAGAAATCATATTAGCATAAACAAGTCAAAAAAGAAAAAGACAGATCCCAAATGATTTCACTATTATATGGAACATGGGAAAGAGAAACAAAAATCTATGAAGAAAGGTCAAAAGAAGCTAGCAACCAAATTGAAGTACACAACTCGGGGTGGGGAGTGGGGCAGAGTGGGAACAGTCAGGGAGGGTGGGGGGGTGAACCCTGGGGATTACAAAGATGTGAAATTTATATATAAATAAATTATTTGATCATTAAAAAAAAAGAATGGCCTATATCAAAAAAAAAAAAAGAAGCAGGCAATAGCAAATACTGGTGTGGGTGTGTTAGACCCACTTTACAGATAAGAAAACAGATAGATGCAGAAAGCTCATTGACTTATCCAAGTTGGCTCAGATAGTAAGAGCTGGAGTAGAAGGATGCATTTAAGAACTTAGAAGGTGTCCCAGCACCTGATTTTGGGGAATTGTCCATGATCCCAATTTCCATCTCTGATGAGGCCTGAAGAAAAATTTAGCAAAGTGCAGTTACTGATCTAGTAGTGAACAGTAGAGATGGCAGGTGGGATTCCAGTTCTGTGTACTTCACCTTACCAGGACAGCCAGTCTTGCAGGTTTACATGGGAATCTATGGAATTGTATAAAAACAAAAGCTATCCTGGAAAAACCTTTGGGAATGTGCCTATTGGGAACCTCCAGTCTTTCAAATATAGCATAAGAAGGACAGTGTGGATGAAATGTTTAGCTTGAATTTAGAGATATGTTATGTGAATATACTTGCTAATTCTTTCATATGTCAGAACCCTGCTTCATGCAAAGAGAGAAGATGAACAGGGACAGGGCTGAGAGCCCTCATCTGGGTATGTACTCACAGAGTACATGGAAGGAAGAAATCACCTATATTTTAAAAAAGAAATCTCTTTCATTTTTATAGAGCCCAGATGGTTGCATTTGGGTGAATTAGATGCACTTATGATGTGTACAGAGATGATGCTATGCATTAATTCCTGGAGTCTCCCACTGAACCTGGACTTGGCCTCAGAATCTACCTCAACTCAGAGCTCAGCTCAGCAGCTGGACCCAGCAGGTGGAATTGGCATCTCTGAGCTGCATTATGGCTGTCTTCAAAAATATACTAGAAACTCTTAGAAAAAGATCAATTAATTTTGAAAATATAAGTGATTATTATTATTATAATTACAGGATGTAGCACTGGCCTACATCCTGTGGTCCTGAATTTGATCCATGTGCCCAATTGAGAACTGGGCAATGGCATATATGTCTGCAGAGGATAGCTGGATGTGACCTTCACTCAGGTCACCAGAAGGAAGAGGCCTTGATTTCCTATCCAAGGAGCATGCCATAGCGAGAAGGCCAGGAGTAGGGGCACATAGGCTTCCTGCTTTACCCAGCCTGGCCACTAGACAGTTACTTGCATGCCTCGCTGTAAAGTGTGTCTCAGCTCTCTTCTCTCCTGTGGGGCTCAAGGATGGAGGAAGTAAGCATGGCAGGTCGGAAAGAGTCATTGCCCCAGCACAGTCCTGGGGCCCATGCCCATGCTGCTGCAAAGACTTGGAGTGGGGAACAATTCCATCTGGTCATATCTCCTCCTCTGCCCTTAGCCCCTGCATTCTTCTTGCGGGGTCTTTTCTCCTGGGTGTTTCTCCACACCAATCTGCCTTCAGATAAATCAATAAGTGGACAGATGAGCCAACTCGGGCATTAGAATATTTGCAAAGGGCAGTTCTCAAGGCAACAGACATATGAAATAATCTATTTCGGCACTGGGTGAATTTGTTCCAACCAAAGGGCCATCACCGGCGTCAAAGGCAGTTAGCATCACGCTGCCTCTGTATCTATTTCTTGTTAACTTCCCAGCGTTGAACAGTAAACACATTTCACTGTTTTGCAAACCTCTCCCAAACAAACATTCTGACAGCAATGTTAACCATTTTGCTCCTCTCCTGCTAACCCTTCCTGTAGCTTTTTCTGCTTGCTCTCTCATTCCAAAACTTCTCAAGTTCAAGACCTGGGGACCTGCTGAGTTCAGGAGCAGGAGCTGAGGAAAGTTCCGGCAGAAAATGTTCTCTCTTGATCTCCTTTCCCTTCACTACAGCTAAAAATACACATTTCTCCACCTCACCCTGTCAATTCCTCTGTAATTAGAAGGGCTGCTGGATTCTCACCTGGCAAATCTCCATCCCAGAGCAGAACAGAGGAACAGGTGCTGAAGGTGGGTGATAGGGGTCGAGCTAGGGGGCTGGTGAGCCCAGGATTTTGAGCTAAAAGCTAATGGTCTGCAAAGGGGGAAGGCTCATGCAGATGTGTAGACATTTACATCCCAGTGACCCTGCTAAGTCAGACACCGTGGGTCTCTATGTGTGATACCTGAACCCTAAAAGAGCAGATGGCTTTGTGTCAGAGGTGGATGTGTGAGTGCTCAGAGTGTAGACACAGGGGTGTCTGCAGTGATATTTAAACATTAACGTTGGTTATTTCTAGGTGGAGGTGGAATTTTGAATGATTTTTTTTCTTTATATTTTTCTGTATTGGTTACTTTTGAAATAATGAGCATGTGTATTTTATAAAAAATGAGAAATACACTAATGTAATAAAAAACAACAATACAGCATGGTTGGGTTTTCTGGAAGTCCATTGCATTGAAGCTTTAAGGTATTAAAGCAAGAGGGACTCTCTGGTTGAAGGCAATTATGAACTAGGGATATGACCAGTTAAAATTTTTCTATGCTTCTATAATTTTCACAAGCCCCATTATGTGTAGTTGAGGGCAAAATGCAGGTATTGTTGGGACAAATTATGAGGTACTGGGGATGTGATGTACTGGGGAGCTGGGCATGGCCCATGAGGGGCACACATGCCAGCTTGGGAATGGTGTTTCTGACTTTTGTCAGGGACCCAGTATCTGAGGTAAGTGTTTAGAGAATGCAAAATGCAAAACCACAAGAGAAATAAGTCCATCCTGGTCTTCCTAGGGCATTGATTTTACTTGAACATCCTTGGGGAGAAGTGGAATAACTGAGTAGTGAGGTAACTTAAGATGTTACCATGGCATTAGAACAAGCCTTGGGACTAGATGCCAGGTCTAGTCAAGGGGGAGTGTTTGACTTTGCTCTGTTGCTGGGAGACACATGGAAACTTTGAGCAGGCCTGCTGTGGTGAAGACATGAACAGCCCCCACCCAATATGCATTTTAAAAAAGGTCACCTAATGGTCAACCTGAGGAGGGTGGACAAGATTTGAGGCATTGTTGGGGGGGGCAGTAAGCAGACTCTAGTTAGAAAATCTGGTCATAACTGTGGCCATGGGGTGAATATAAGGAAGACCCAGGGCTGGAATTCACAGGGTCTGAGTATTGCTGGTGGGAAGAAGGACAGGTAGGCATTGAGAACAAACCCCCAGGCTTCCATCTTTGGTCACCGAGGGAGGAGGATGCCATCAACCGCAGCAGTGTATACAAGAAGGGGATGAGGCTTTGCCTGGTATACATCTGAGAGGGTGAATCTCTCCCATTCAGGGAGAGGGTTCTGGGGGAAGACAGAGAGGCAAGGAGCAGCTTTGGTGACAGTGTCTTAGGAAGCAGGTATAGCAAGAAGATCTAGTGATGAGAAGACTCTGCGCTTACTCTGAAGCCAACCCAACATCTTACAGGGGTGGGGTTTGGGACCACTGCAAGCCTCCTTCCTTTGCCTCCTCAGCTCCTATACTGGAACTGCACAGCCCCCCTGGTCTTTCTGGCAAGTGATGTGTCATCTGTCAGTTCTCCTCTGAAGCCTTATCAGTACAAATGGAGGTTCTTTTTGTGCCTTCTCTTAAGGGTCCATGGACACCTAACCTGCCCACATCATACCTATAGCTCTCTCCAAAATGCTGGGACTCCGTGATGGCCTTCTAGCACCAACCTGAGCTCCTGTGCCCTGCCCAGCACCCAGTAGGTGCACAGTAAATGATTTTCGGGTAAGTGGGTAGAGTGTCAAGAAGGAAGAGGAAAGAAGTGGGGGAGAGTGTGATCATACAGAGAGAAAGGGAAAGAATTTTCCATCAAATGCACAAGTGTAAACTTATGTAAGAGTTAAATATCTGTTTGACTTGGCAGTTGGAAAACTTCTTTGGCAAGAAAACTTCCCTGGCATGGTGGGACCAAAAACATTACAAAATGTTTACATTAAAGAGTGAATACAGATAAGGAAGTAGGGACTCTAAGTGAAGGCTTTTTTTTTTTTTTATCCCAAGAGGCGCTTAAGAAGAAGAGAGAGATAAGGTTATAATTATAAGGAACATGGATTTTTAAGGTTTGAGGAGAAGGAGCATGTTGAGGGGACAATTTGGCAGCCCAGAAAATGCAATAGATTGGGGTGAGAAGGCAATGGCACAGACTGAGGAACTGACTCAACTTGAAGATAACTATCTCTTCTACTATGAAGTGGCGAGGGAATAGAAGGGAATAGAAGAGGTTACAGGTTTAAGACGATGAGCAAAGACTGGATGGGAGAACAAGACAAATAAAAAGGCTCATGCATATGCTCTGGGCCAGCTAAGTGGAAAACAGTGCCAGGCAGCCATTCCCTGTGATTGTTCAATTTTTCAAGTGCTGCGTCGATGCCCAGAAGCAGCTGTAGTGAAGGATTTTGTAGGGCAAAAGAATGAGAGTGCGAGAAAAAGACTATAGAGTCTTATGTAGATAGTTGAGGCTCTTGACCTGAGTCCAGGTATGTATGTCAATGAAACAAGAAGATATGGGAAGGGTACTGAGGGAAGGCACGTGCTGAAAAGACCAGTTGCCACTAAGGTGGAAATCAGGTATGATGGAGATGAGAGCAGGAAAGATGGGAGAGTGAAGGTTATGGTCTCAAAGAAGGGTGCTGGGGTTTTCAGATGTGGCATACGTCATGTTCTGCCCAAGAACACGGAGGCCAGTTGGAGAGTCAATAGCAACCTTTGAAAGCATGATATTCAAGTCGGGGAAAGGAAGACTTCAGCTCCAGTGCCCCAAGTCCATGACAAATATGGTCAGTCTGGTGAGAGGCATGTTCTGAAGGCTGGTATCAATGTCTCCCTCTTCCTTTCTGAAGACTTGCTGCCCCCAGTGTGGTGACTTTGAACTCCTGTAAGCCTCATCTATGCACTGTTCTTTTAATAACACTTGAGTGGGGCCCCCATACTACAATACAGCCCCTGGGTTGGGGGCAGGGTTAGAGGGTGATGGAGAAAATCCTTCGTTGACAATCCATGGAACATCTACTACATAGGGTGCCTGGCTACAAAGGGGTTCTGGAGTCAGACATATTTTTGGGGGGGAATACCTATTTTGGTTCACTTTTGAAGATTTAAATGCATATTGTTATTGTGGGAAATGACTCTCAAGCTCTTTTAACACCATTTCTGCCACCCTAGCCGTGTGATGATTATGTCGTAAAATTTGTTTAAGCCAATGCTCAGTGTTTATATGATGATGATCCATGACTCTTATGCACCTGTAGTTGTTCTAGCTCAATAGAATTGGAAGGCCAGGGTCTGCTCTGCCTTCTGGGAAGGATGGAGAGTTCTGTGCTCTTCAGGGCTGGGGAGAAGACCCTGCAGTCTGCTGTTCTGCATATGACTTTAGTCAATATCTTGGCTACAGCAAACAGCACAGCCAACTGGTGTACAATAGTTGCATTTCCTTTCTTGTGTGCTCATATCAGGTCTTAGAAAAATGTAATTTTTAAAAGACTATTCTTCCTGGAAGTCAGCCGCCTTCCTGTTATCATTTGGGTAAGCTGTACTCTGGTACCCACTGCCAAGCTTCCATCCCACTCCCTTCCTCTGTCATCTTCCTGCACTTCCATCTAGAGTCCTGCTTTCTGGCATTTAGCCTCCCACTCCCCATATTTTTCACTTTATGTATCATATCTTTTACTACACACCTAGTAGCTTCCTGAGGAGTCCATGTGCCTCAAAAACCTAAAAATATCTTTATTCTATCTTCTTACTTGAATCATTGTTCAGTTGGGAATTTAATTCTAGGTTGAAAATAAATTTCCCTCAGAATTTTGTACTAACTTCCCAGGTGGTTATAGAGAAGTCACTTGTCATTCATATTTCATGTCTTTTGATGTGGCATTTTTCCTCTCTGGAAGCATTTAAGAGATTATCTTTACCACTGTTCTAAAATTCATGATGAGGAGCCTAGATGTGAGATTTTTATTCATTTATTTTGGGGATAATCAGAGAATCATTTTAATCAGGGGATTCATTTCAGTTCTTGCAAAATGTTTTTGTAGCATATATTGAATTATTCTCCTCTGTTTTTATCTGTTCTTTTTATCTGGAATGTCCATTAGATAATTGTTGAGCTTCTTGGATTAGCCTCCAAATCTATTTCCTACTTTTTATACTTGTCTTTTATTTTCCTCAGTTTGGGAAAACTCTTTAATTTTGTTTTTCAGTGATTCTATTACATTTTAAATCTTAGCTATCATATTTTTATCTTTCAAGAATGCTTTCTGTTCTTTTTTGTATTACATCCAATTTTTGTTCCACCATTACAATATTTTCTCATATTAAAGAAAGGATATTAATAATTTTGGGACAAATTTTATTCTACTTTGAGAATTGTTCTTGAAGTCCTTTTTTCTTTGTTCATTTTGGTTGCTGTTTTCATGTTTATTAGTTGTCATTCATAGTCAAAGGGCCCTAAAAGTAAGTGATTAAGTGTCATGTAAGATATAGTTATTTTTTTGGTGAGGAGAAAAAGAATTCAATTTCTTTAGAAAATTTACTCTCTTTATAACCTTCATCTCTCTATCCCTCTATTACCATCTCCACCTCTGCGTAACTGTTGTCATTCTTGGACTTGGGAGCTAGAGACAGGTATTTTCAGTATTCAAGATGCAGAAATTCATTCACTGTGTCTTTAATGCTAAGCCTCACTGCTGCCTTTTGTCTTGCTTGATGTTCTTGCATTTGTTCCAGTTCAGTGTAATAGGACCAATGTCTACTCTGCCATCTGAGCAGAGTGGAGAATCCAGTGACTGTTCAGGTTTGGGGAGAAGACGGTGAATGTTCTCCCTGTGACTTTGACCCACCAACCTCTCTTTTCAGCTATGCCTCATGTGCTGTTTCTTAAAGACTGTCCCATTGCCATAATGGCTGAGACCTTGCTGGGGGAATCAGCTCACACTTCCTGGGACCCCCCTGCAGTGTGCCACTTTCTCAACTCCGCAACATCAGCGGGGCAGTAACTGTTCCTTCTCCATCTTCAAAAAGGGACTTTTAAGTCTCTTATCTTCTATTGATCCTTCTCCCGTTCATGGCATCCCTGCTGGCTTATATCATCCAATTAATCACATTAGAGGGCTTCACATGTGTTTAAGTTGACATTTTTAACCAGAAAATCTAGTAGACATTTTTTATTAAGAGTTCTTATTGCAGCAGTTTTAGCTTTCTAATGAAATGAGAAAAGATACAGAGATTTTCTATATTCTCCACTTACATAGCTCTCTCAATTATCAATATCACTCACCAGAATTTTTTTTAATCAAGGATAAACCTGCATTGACACGTCATAATCACCCAAAGTCCATAGTTTACCTTAGGGTTCGCTCTTGGTGTTGTACGTTCAATGGGTTTGGACAGATGTGTAATGACATATATCTATCATTATAATGTCATACACGGTATTTTCAGCACCTTAAGAATCTTCTGTGCTCTGCTCGTTTATCTACACCTTACGCTACCTCAGGCAACTACTGATTTTTGATTTTTTTTTATTATACCCATAATTTTGTCTCTTCCAGAATGTCAAATGATTGGAATTATGCAATATGTAGCTTCTTAAGATTAGCTTCTTTCACTTCATCATATGCATTTAAGATTTCTCCATGTCTTTTCATAGCTTAGGAGCTCATTTCTTTTTAGCACAGAACAATATTCCATTATCTGGATTGCCACAGTTTATTTATACTTTCACCTGCTGAAGGACAGCTTGCTTATTTTGGGGTTTTGACAGTTATGACTAAAGCTGCTATAAACATCTGTGTGCAGGTTTTTGGGTGGACACAGGTTTTCATTCCTCTGGGTAAATACCAAGAAGCACAGTTGCTGGGTCATGTAATAAGAGTGTGTTTAAGAGGAAACCATTAGGCTGTGTTCCCAAATAGCGGTGCCATTTTGCATTTCCATCAGCTATGAGTAAGAGTTTCTATTGTTCCACATCCTCACCAGCACTGGGTGCTTTGAGTGCTCCAGATTTTGACCATCCTATTAGGTGTCCTAGTTTCCATTTTGTATACTTCTCAAAAAGAAGTACTATATAATCTGCTATGTGTCCAGCATTGCTTACATGGCAGGCATTTCATGAAGACCTGTTGACTTAGTGACTGAACCTGAATAAACAGGTGTAGCATATGATTCTATGACGTGTATACAATGAATCTGGGCACCCAAGGGACAGATGACCCCCTGTGAGGGAGAAAAGGCAACAGAAAATAGACTTCTGTATGGGAAGGAGGGGAGATAGGAAAGAACAACTCATCCATTTGCTCTTCCTTCTCGATCCCAACTGATGGGCATCAGGACACTCAGCAGGGCTTGCACCTCCTCAGTGTCTGAGATTAGTAGGACATTTATTAGTAGGATATATTAGTAGGACATCTCACATAGTGAGACGTGTAAATGACAAATACAGGAAGTGCACCACTTCTAGGATTCCTGGTCTACTGATTCTTTCTAATTTTCCAACTACTTTGAATTAACTCATTCAATGCGTTGAGCAGACTGGAAGCCCCATTGTGCTATGGTGGAAGGTCCCTTATGTCTAGGGAAGGCCTTCATGCTCTCCAGGTTGGCAGCAAATGAAACAGGATTATGTTTGCTCTTTCTCTTGGGATTTCACAGGACCTCTTCGGAAATGACAGTCATATGAGGTACAGGATGAACTCATGGCTCTATCTCTCTTGGTCTCTATGGGACACCCTGAGAGTGGATAGTCTGCTGCTTGTACTCCAAACTAGGCATGGGAATGTTCATCAAGGTTCTCAAGCCACTGGCACCATGTTCATCTCCTGTGGTATCCACACATGTGGGCTCCATCAGCGTTCTGAGCACTCTAGGGAACTGCAGGGGTTGAGGCTCAGGATGTGTTACTAAGGACACCTTCCCTGTCTATCCCCACTCATCATCCAAGGGCCTGGAGACCTTTCCCTTTCACTTCAGTCTCCTTGCATTGATTTTCACTTTTTAAATTAAATTGAAGTTGCAGTTTGTCATCTAGGTATTTGATGTCAGCTCCCAGTATTTTGGCTCTGAAACACAAATTGCTCTCATCCCCTGTAAGTCTCTGAAGGCCAAATTCATGGCAAGATTAGCTAATGTTATGGTTGATGACTGGGAGACACCCTTATTCTTTTGTGTCTCCTGCAACAATTAGGATGAAAAACACATTAATATCTCAGTGCGTTATTTGCTATGTCCAGTCCTTAGAAACTCTTTTCCAACTTTATTTGATCCTAAACCTTCCCCTCTACCTCTATCGCTTTTCATTTATTTGCTATGGCAAAATTTCATCTTTTAAACAGCTAAATAGTATTCCATTGTGTATATATGTCACATCATTTTTAAAATTCTCATTTTATTTATCTGTCACATATGAGTGAAATCATCCTGTTTCTGTCTTTTTTCCTTCTGACTTAGATTCTGAGATTGTTTCTGTAGTATTGTTAAAATGCTGCAAGGAACATCTGGTTGCACATGTCTTTTTGAATTAGTTTTTTCATGTTTTTTGGATAAACGCCCAGAAGTAGAATAGGTGGGTTATGTGGTATTTCTAGTTTTATTTTTGAGGAACCTCCATACTGTTTCTATCAGGGCTATGCCAGTTAACATTCCAGCAGTGTCTGAGGGTCCCTTGCTCTACATTCTCATGAACACTTGTAGTTTCTTGTCTTTTGGATGCCAGCCACTCTTACCAGAGTTAGGTGATATCTCACTGTATTTTTGATTTGCATTTTTCTAATAACAGCAATGATGAACATCTTTTCACAAAGATGTGCAGATGGCCAACAGGCACACAAAAGTTGCTCATCTTAACATTTGTTAACACCTGTGTCAGGGGCCACAGAAACCAGATGGCATGTTCCAATATGGCTCATTTGAAGAGGATTGATTCAGAAAAGGACTAGAAATAAAAGCGCAAGCTGAGACTCAGGGCTAGCAGCAAAGGAGCTATCACCACCCCATTCTGAAGGGCAAGGAAGGCACAGGGGAAACTGGATGATGGAATATGTCAGCTTTGTCAGTATCTGTTCAAAGTTCTGCACTCGATGTCTCAGGGCATTGCTCTGTGCTGTTCCTCAGTGCCCTCACCTTGAAACCCTGTCCTGGTGGGTGGGGGTGAGGATTAATTAGCACTAGGCCTCTGCAACCATGACTCAGCCTGGTCCTCTCTACGTCTGTCCTGCAGTATCTGTAGGAGAGTAGAAATGCCAGTACCATCATGGGGCCTCCCCACCTCCGATCATGCTCTTATTGGCACCATTGCACTCTAGGGATGCAGAAGAAGCAGTGAGAGGGAGGTGATGTTGGCACTTACTGACAAGTGGGCTCCTGGAACACAGGATGGGAGGTATAGTGCCCAGGTATCCTTCCAGGGGTCCTCTAGAACCTCAGGTCTCTGGCGTCAAGAGTGGTATTTAGGAAGCAGCATCATCAGCAGCAGACAAGTTACCGACTTGGGAGCGAGGTGCTGAGGGTGGTCCTGGTGGAGAGGTGGGGCCAGAAGAGCTCACAGATCTAGGGGAGGGCCTGGGCTGGGAGGCAGGAGTCCTGGCTGCAGTGGGTTTTCAGGGGCTAGCATCCGGGTGACACCTGGGCTGTTGGGAGGGAGGGGTCTGTGCTCATTTCTGTGACTTTACTTCTTTTTCTGCAACATTCACTCTCCCCTCCCTCCCTCTGTCTCCTTGTCTTTCTGCTCTTCTCTGACCATTTTTCCTTCCTCCCATTGCTGGTCTATGAACTTCTCCACCTCTGCCTTTTCCTGAATATTCTAATCTCTCTTTCTTCTGTGTTTCATTCTCGTCTCCCTTTCATGATACAATTTTTGTATTAGGTGATGCTATCTATATATTTTAAATCCCAGAGGTGTATCTGCTAATTGTATTTTTAGGGAAATAATTATGCAAGTTAAGATGATTAGATAATGAAAGCATTCTCTGGGGCTGGCCTCTTTATAAAATGATGATGAGATGGTGATGGGAGTGGGGATCATTTCTATTTAAAGTAATGGGATGCTACAGCTTTTACCAGAGCACTTCAGGAACATCTGGAACTTATTGATTCTTCCCAGAAGTGCTAGGGACTTTCTCTGGAAGTTACTTCTGGAACAATATTGATATTCTGTGCTCTTCCAGGAAGGCAATGAGTTAGGGGTTCTGTGATCAGGGACTTCATAAGATTAGGCCTTATGGACTTTCTGACTTTGCAGACAGAGTTAGATTTTTTGAGTACCAATGTGTATGTGCATGTGCATACACACACACACACACACACACACACACACACAGAGCAAGATCATGGCTTCTCCCAGGCTCACTGTGGAATTACTTCACCATACGCTAGTGGTGGCCATTGACTTCCTGCACACACTCTTGTCATATAAAACATGTTCAGGAGACACACTCTTTCTCCTCTGGTCTCTGCTCTTGAGCCAGTGCTGGCAACTGGGCTGATATAGGTGCTCACCATCCCTCCCCTGGCGCTGGGCCAACCTCCCCAGAAAGACAGGTATGTGCTCCTCTTCAAGGTAACCAGTGCTGGGAAAGGTGGTGTGAGAGAGGGGGCCTGAATTGATGGGACAGAGAGGAAGCATCTAAACAGCATCGACTGGGGGGATAGGGAAGTTGGACCTGGAAAATGTGTTTCCAGGGAGATAAAGGATCTGGAGGAATAATTGCTGGAAAGCTGAAAGGAAATGGAGACTAATTTTGACTGAGGCTATGCTGTTTTGCCAAGGGGGAATTTGATGCTCAGAGAGGTTAAATTATACCCCCGAATCATGGTTAGCAAATAGGAGGACAGAGATTTAAGTCTGAGCCTCCTACTGGCTCCCTGCCCTGGGGTCTGGCGTTATAACACAGTTTCAGATCCCATGAAGGAGAACTCTAGTGATCTTTCAGCTAAGAAGTGCCCACTGAAATATGTGCTGTCATTCAGATTGGTGATTTATTCTTAAGAAGATTTATTCTTAAGAGGGAAATTCTTCCCCAGTTTAGCTAGAAGTTTCCTCATCGTGCCACCGTCCATTGGTCTCACCACCTACCTGTAACCCACACCTGCTTCCCAGAGTTTTAGCAGCTCCTGCTACCTGTCACTGGGAGCCAAGGAAATGGCTTCACATGTGACAGGCCAGAAGTGTTGTTAAGACCACAGTGGAGGAGGGGAGCAGCTCAGATGAGAGTCCACTCTTCAAACTGACAGTCAACTCCAAACACTAGCACAGGGCAACTCGAGTCTGGGGTGCTCCTGATATCAGAATTCTCCTCCCAGCAGTCCTCAGTGAGGAAACATGAACTGAGCTCTTCCTACAGCCTTGCCCTGGGCCTGACCATTTTCTTCCTTGCAGGCTTCCTCATGGTCCTGGTGACCCTTGCCAGGAAGATTACTGGGACTAACAAGTTAAAACACATGATGCTCTGAAATAGAGTTTCTGATAAAACAAAACAAAACAAAACAAAACAAAACAAAAAACCCAACAAACCCACATTTTTATTTTAAGTCTACCCCAAGCAATCCTTAGTGCACATGCTATGGGCATAGTTGCTATTTGTCTGAACTCATCTGGAGCGACTTCACCTATTGGGTCTGCCCCTGGGATTCTGTCATTTGGGCTGCATGGAGATCAGTCCTGGTGGAATGGGGTTGGAAGGAGTCAGGTGGCTGGGCGCCCAGGTAGGGCAAGCCACACCATGCTGTCTCCTCTCCAGTCCTCACCCACCCTGAAGTCTACATTGTGCTACGGTCTAGAGTGAACTAGATCTGCAACCCGAAGTTCATGGCAGAACAAGTCCATGGGTGACCCTCAGTGCCATCAATTTAGGTTGTTCCTAAATTGAATCAGTGCTCATTTATCTGACTTGTACAATAATACAAGTTTATTATCAAAAGTTAGAAACTATAGACCAATAGAAAGAAAAATGAATGGTCGCCTAATGGTAACATATAGATGCTGGTCCTAGACTGTGTGACCGAGTTCAGGTCCCAGTTTCAGTTCCAGCATTAACTGTGTGATTTTAGGCAATTTCCTTAACCTCTTTGTGCCTCAGTTTTTCAAAAGTGAATGTAATAATAGTGGGTTAAATGAGTTTTTGAGGATTAAATGAGATTGTGTGTGTTCAGTGGCTTGAAAATGTGCCTGGTATGGAGAAAATACTTGGCAAATCAAATCAAATGCAAAATTCTATCACCTAGAGATAAGCATACTAACATCTTTTCTATGCATTTCTATGTATTCCATCACACAGTTTTAGACCTTTGATTTCCATACTGTAGCAGACTGCAGTTTCCCAAGTTGGACATAATCATTCCCCTACCTGACATGCAGTGAGGCTGGAGTACTTCAAGATAGGATGAGTTCCCTTTGCTTGAATCTGATCTGCTCTCTTAACTGTGTGGTCACCAGAATGCAGCGGAAGTGGTGGTCCAGGGTCTGGTCAAAGGATCTGGTTGTCTCTGTTCCCCTTCTCTGGGATGCTCACCCATGGGGATTTCTAAGAACCCACCCCCTCATCCCCACGGTGGGGGAAGCCCAGAGACCACAGAGAGACTGTGTGAGGGCCTTCTGTTCAGTGTCTGCCTGATGCCTGTGGATTTCCAGCATCACCAGGCAGCCCTGTGGACAAGCATGCATTGCAGTCTCCAGAGGCAGCAGCCCCACCTCCTCTACTATGGCAGGAAGGGTCCGGAGTAGATTCTGGCCACTGATTATGGTCAGCAGCAGATAGGGACGAAAAGCGCTAGACAATGGTGGAGCCACTTGGACAGTGGTTTACACTGAATGAAGAGAGCCAGAGACATATTTAGCGAGAATACTCACAGTTCTGAGTTTTAACTATGGATTGGCACCTGCGGTTCACAAGTATTTTAGAATAAACAGGCACCTGAGGGTGGTAACTGGTGTGGTCCAAGCCAAGAGGGGAGGGGGTAGGTTGCATGTGGGTTTGATTGGATCAGCCTGGGAGCCTGGCAGGTGGGGAAACAGAACCGAGTCCTGAAGGAAGTACACGGGATCACATGGACAGGTACTTGGAGAATGGTCAAAGGCGGGAAAAGAGCGGTGTGAAGGTCTGGTGGTTTTATCAGTGCTGGTCACTTAGCATCTTCATGTTCATCCACCTTCACATCCAGGAGCTGTTGTTTACAGACAACAGGTTCTCAGGGTTCGCATTCAGGCTTGGTTAATGTTATCGAGCTGCAGCATCATGGAAGCATCGATGGTGCAACAAAAATGTTATTTCTAATTATGGCATCAAGCCTGAGTTCATTATCTCCTGATCTTTGCTGCGTTCAGAAGCAGATAAGGCACTTCAAGTGTGACTCCTGAGACACACTTTCTCTTGATCTGGAGACTGACAAATAAAGCACACTGGCTTTAGAAACTTTGAGTCCTGCTTCTTTTACAGCCTGCTTGGCCCTGAATAGTTACTGAACTTCTCTGAGTCTCCATTTCTTTCCCTGCAAGCAGAGATAATAGCAACCTTTATCGCACACACCAGGAGGAAATTGACTACAAGACTGCATTTTAAGGTTTATGAACAGCTGGTTCTCTAAGCACAAATGTACTAGTGGAATCATTAGTTAATTTCTTTATATTTGATGTGTTATGTGTACATATGTGTACATAACAAGGCATGCAAAAATGGATTGGCTTTTAAGACAACAATCATTTATCTGATTAGAGTTCTGAAATGACTGGGTTTAGTGGGGTGGCTCTTCTGCTGGAGATCACGGCTTTGGTTGCTGTCTTCTCAGCTTGGGGGATGGCCTGTTCACAGATGGATCTGGCTCACTTGCTGGCATTAGTTAAGCATCCTCAGCAAGGCTTTTGATTGGGGTGTCTGGTGCTCTTCTGTGGTTTCTCCCTTATAGCAGAATCATTGCTTTTTTTTTTTTTTTGCATAGTGCCCATCACTTCTAAAGATAATAAGAATGGCAGCTGTTGAGGCCTGGGTTTAGATGTCACGTAGCATCATTTTGACATTCAACTGACCAAAGCAAGTCACAAAGCCAGCTGGTACTCAAAGGGCTGTAGTCACATTGCAAAGGCTGCTCATGATGGATGGAAGACACAACTAGTCCATAGAAACAGTAGACAACAGCCTATCCTGCAGCCTCAACAGAGTACTTTTGGCATGTGCAAAGTATACCCCTCCCTCCCAGGGTTCTCTCCCAAGGGTTATCTCACCATGGTGTCATGGTTGGAATCCATTATTTCATGACCTGCATTAAGTATCCAGTATCTAGATAAGACCTCTCAAGTATGGCTCCTCAGATCTTCTGATTCAGACCTGGAACTTGGGAGAAAAGTACTCTGCTCCCACACTCCTAATACATAATAGTTAGAAGGGAACTGAACAAACCGTATAGATATTTCATGCTCAGTGATTATGCGGCACAGATGGTCACAGGTTGGTTCCCCCTATTTCAACTGGCATGCTCCAGTTATGGCCTGATTCTTCTCCCTGAGAAGATTACCTGGTCATGCTCTCTATGACTTTTAGATTTTCACTCTGGGCCCTCAGCTCCACCTTCTCAGATATGTTTCCTCCCCAGCCCACTTCCTCCCTAGTGATGTATGGTCCAGGGACCTCTTCTACTTCTGAGTTGCTTCTTTCTCTTTTAACCCAACCTTGCGGTACTTTCATTGAGAAACTCTTAAAATTTGTTGGTTTCCTAGGAGTCTTATTGAGATTCACTCCATGCCTCCAAAACTTCATCCATAATTCTTTTTGAAACAGACTTCTGTCTTTGGGTGTGTCAAGGTGCTCTGGGACCTGGCCCTGAAGATTCTCTGAAGCCCTTTTGTCTGGTTTGGGAGGGTCTCCTGGGCATGGTCTTTCAGAAATCTTACAAGCACACTCCTGATTTGATCTTTATGCTGAGGTTATTTCTTATCTGAGAGTCTTTGCCCAGCAGGAGATACCAGGGATGAAAAACAGTTTCATCTTTTATAAACCAGAAATTTCTGGGTCCTCTATATTTCTTCTGAAATATTTTCGAATACTGAACAGTTTCTTCTTTAACTTACCTCTTTCTGGCAATATTTCATACACAACTGGAAGCATCCATTGGATGTCTCCAACTTTGTGTCTAGGAATCTCCTCAGCTAAACACATAAATTCATTAACTATTGTAACTTGAATTGCTGTGGGCAAGATATTGGCCAATGATGCTGTCACTATATAACCTGGACTGTCTTCCCTGAGCTTGAGTAACAAACTTCTTATCCCCTTTCTAGCAAACACGGAGAGTTCATTCAGGAAAGATCCTTCACCTTTTCTCCAGCTTTTGCTAACAGTCTATTCACTCTTTCTCCAGTGACTTGATTCAAAGCCAGAACCACTTGTTTTAGATTTTTTAAATGGAAGCACCCCTCTTTTAGATAGGAATTGCTTTAGCAATTATCCAATGCTGTACAACAAATTACTCCACATTTTTGTGGTTTCAAACAAGACCCATTATTTGCTTACTCTTCTGCGGTTCAGTCATCGGGGAAGGCTTAGCTTCCATGGCTTATCTTTGTCACACATGGTGTTGGCTGGTTCAGTCATAGGCTTGCACTCAGTTCTTAGTTCATTTGGGAGCTGGCTGATGGAGTCAGCCTTGGCTACATCTTCCAGTTAGCTGGGCTATTGGCGGAGCCACTTCTCTTCGTTTCTGTGTGGCCTTTCCAGCTGAAAACACTGGACTCTCTGTGTGGGAGTGACAGTCTCCCAAGAGAGCAAGCTATAGCATGTAAGCGCTTAACATCACAAGCTTAGATCTTATTTATGATGATTTATTGGTCAAAGAAGTTCAGATGGTCAAACACAGAACAGTGACGTGAACAAGGAAGCAGATTCGGGAGGCACAATCCATTGAAGATTCATTTGTTTAGCCTCTGTGGTCTACTCTTGCTGACTTTTAGACTTGTTTGTGGTAAAGAATCCTAACAGTTTCCCATATCTTGATCTCATCTGCCTCTTCTCCCAAGCTCACCAGAGGATTATAATTACTTCTTTTTCCCTCCATAAAGTGGGGTCAGGAGACCAGAGGGCCATGTGGGTGATGGGTAAAGAGCTTCTGCTATTTCCAGGTAAGAAAATTAATTGCACCACTCATTTCTCCATTCTTCACCTATGGTGAGAACCTTGAAATCTGTTGAGAGCAAGTTTCTTTGGTCTGGATCTGCAACTGAGTAATGATGGTATGAAATGGAGTCCCTGAACAATTAACCCCTACAGCTTGCATCATTGATATTTTGGGTTTGTTGGCTACCACAGTGTAACCTAGGCTAGTGGATAGTGCTTTCAGTGCCCCCATACCTTGTGGTCAATACTAGCTCCCTCCCTGTTTATCATTGTGATTTAGACAGCAAGGGTAGGCGGATAACTGAGTGCCTAATGGAGAAGATGGAGGAAAAGGAGAAGGAAAAAAGCACTGGGCCAATGGGAGCCCGTTGCTTATTTATGAAGCTTTTATGAGGTGTCTGCTCTGTACCCTGCTCGGTACACCAATGAAAGAGGAAACGCCCTAGAGGAGGCTGACCGGCTGCCGAGGCTGATACAAGGATGCACCCCACTTGAGAGTCTTGCGTGCCACTGAGATTTGTTATGGGACTCGCTTTCCATTTTCTTCCATAATTGGCTAATTGCCCTGCAATTTCCAAAGAGAAATTCCAGTGGTGGTGTCTGGAAGGGCAACTACATTGGAGTAAACATGCGGTCATCCTTCAAGGTGACATCTGTGAAGCCTGGCATTCATCAGGACTCAGGGGGTCTGCCATTTGCTTAAGTCAGTCTCATTACTTTATAATCACATATCAGATTCAATCCTAACAGATGACAAATGCAGAAACAAAACAAGGCTCTTCTGGGGCTGTAGTTTGCAGTTTCAAGGCAGGGACTAGCGAAAGTGGGAGGTGCTCTTGAACATTCAGTGCCAGTTCAGGGCTGAGGGCCTGAGGAGGCTGGACAGCATTCATGACAAAGCCCTGAGATGATGACATGGTACAGAAACAGTACAGTAAGGAATTAACCTATGAAATATTAACTTCGAACTAGTGTTGGTTCATGCATTTTAAAGGCAGATCTGCTTTGGGATGTCTGGGATCAGCCTGGCCGAGCTGTTAAGGGCTGCTGGGGAGGGAGGCACCAGCGTGGGTGTGTTCTGAGATCAGACCCAGTAGGGCCACTGTCAGTGGGGAAGTGGGACTTACCCAGAGCCAGCCAGCCTGGTGAGGGTGGGTAGGGGGGGCAGCAGGGTTAGACTCTAACTGGTAGGTATGAATTTTGCTCTACATAAAACATGAGATAGAAGAACAATTTTCCCCCCACTGACTCTGATTTGATTTATTCCAAGCCCATATATTGCCAAGCCAATGGGAAATTCAATCTTCCCGCAACTGAGTCTCCTTATCCCTACTCTGTGCCTGCCTGGTGTTATGAGTCATAGAATCTTAAAGAGTGCAGACTCTTGAGCATGCTGGGTGCCTCTGGTCTGTGGTGTTCATGAATGTGTCCACTGTCTAACGTCATTTGCCTCAGAGAACTGACATCTGCGTCTTTGTTGAGATGGGGAGTCTGTGCCTAGGTCCCTCCTTCCAGGGGCACCCACAGAGGCAGGTCCCTCTGAGGTCGTGACACCGAGGGCATACAGCAGGTGGGAAAGGGCTCTCTGCTGCTCCAGGACCCACAGCTCTGTCTGTGGCTGAGAGCTTTCTTAGCACTATGTCAGGCCTGCCTATCTCAGCCTGTTGCCCTTCTGCTGTCTTGTGGGCAAAAGCAACAGTTCCTAGGACTCAGGCCCTGTTTATCCCTCAAGAAGAAAAAGAACAATTGGATAGGGTGGTAGCACTCCTCATTCTTTCTGATTTTTTTCACAGTGGTAAGACCAAAATGCAGTATCTCTCTCTCTCTCCCTCTCTCTCTCTCATGCCATGTTTGTGCACACATACGTACGTAAAACCATCTCTCTTACGAATAGATACATATGCAAGCTACTGTGTGAAAATCCAACACAGCTTCATCCCTGAACTTAGAATTCCTTTTCCCTGTGGTTTGGAGACTGACTTATGGCATCTGGATAGAAGGTTGCTTGTCAGTGTCTCTCAGTGCCTGGCTCCTTTGCTGCATCTGGGACATTCTGAGCCAATCTCTGGTTCCGAGTCTGCATCCCTAGTGAGGACCATGAAGGTTTCAATCAGTGACAGTGATTGGCTGGGAAACAAGAGCCTCTGCTCTGTGGTAGAGTGGGTAGGTGTCTCCTTTTTAGTCCAGAGCCTTGAGCCACGTGGGAGGCACCTGGCAGTTATGGAGGTGAGTCTCCAAATCAATACCAACCAATGGACAATACCAATGGACAGCCAATCTGTCCATAGGATAGGGACAGAGCTTCTGGTTTTCTTGGGGAAAGAAGATATCAATCCAGTTTCCCAAATAATTTAGCTGCCATCCCTGGTTGGCAGTGGACTCTACACTGCTGGGACCCAGTCCTGGGTGCCGGTTGAATTTGATTCTGCCTGCTTTTTTCCTTCCAGAGAAAATCTCTATTTTCATTTGCTAGAGGTTTGCAAATGGTTGTGTTTCAGGGGAAACCTAGTAATTAACTGCCTCATTCAGTGTTCTATTTATGCCATTTTCTTTTTGGGGGGTTAATTTATTTCAGAGAACTCAACCCAAGCTTCTTAATACCATCGTCGGAGCTTCTTCCCACCCTGGTGGGTGGCCAGGATACAGCAGGCAAAGGCCTCCCTGCCTCTGGCTGAGATCGTGGAAATGAAAGGTCAGAAATATTCCTGTTAGGGAAGATCTAAAAATAAAGAAGCTCTTTTGAAATATCTAAGCTCTTTTGAAACCTTAGATATTTTAGAAACCATTATCAAGGAGCAGTTGAAAGGTGAAACTCTATTTTGGGGTGTGATGGGTCTGGAAAACCCACAGATCCATGAGCTACACCCAGTTTCCCATGGATCTTTTTGCTTTTGTTACTCCCCACTAAGTCTCCACTCACAGCATGGCCATGAAACTCCAGTTGGTTCAGCATGACTTTTTCCACCTCAGCCGCTTGAGTTGGCTATTTAAACTGGAAACACAGAGAGATGGGGAGTGCTCCATGATAATGCTTTTGCTGAGCGTAGAGAGTGATGTTCTCTGAACATCTCCATCAGAGAAGGAGGGACAGACTTGAGGTTTCAGTACAACTCTGACCTGTGACTTGTAGCTTATTCTTCCTCGGCATCAACTGAGGACTTGAGGTGTCATCTCAGGTTCCTGGAAAAAGTAAGATAACAGTAGCCCTTACATTGTGGTGACCCAGGTTCCAGGACTATGTAAACATGTCATTTCCATCAAATGAAAACACTTGTGACTTCGGTAAACTCTGGTGTCAATGCCTGGGTATGCTGGTCACGCAGATGCCCATGGTAACTGGTGCCCTGTGCTCCTGTTGCACAGGAAGCACTCGCTAGGTGTCTGAAGTTCTGGAATTATCAATTCTATATCAAAGTCATACATTTCTTGCCCTCTCAGTCATTCTCATGGTCTAACTCCCCAAATAGAAATAAAGATAAACTAATTGATAAGCACCCTGGGACCACCGTTTCAGTCCAGATGGTCCTTCATCCATGATGTTCCTGTCTCCTCCAATACGAGGGCCATCTGGGGGTAGCACAGTGAGATTCAATATTGGTTTTAGCATTTATTTCTTCTGAAATAACCCTTTTAAACCTCTCTTGCTTGGTTTGCTCCTCTCTCTCTTTCAGTGGCTTCCAGTGCCCTAGATGACTGTTTCGACGCCACATTATCACAGAGGCTGCTCTCCCAGTTTAAACCTCGGGGTGAGCCACTCAGGAAGGGTTCTCTCTGTGGTGGAACCAGCAGGAGGAGCAATGGAAGAAGGAGGCTGAGACTCTTGACTTAAAGACAGTGATTAATTATAAATCTCATCCAACTGCTCCATCCCTGTCTCTTGCTGTCACCAATAATTAAGAGCTGACAATACAGCTGTTTTCAATGAGAATTTTCACCTGGGAAATTCAAAATTCAAGAAACATCACTTGAAGCTCCATCTCAACCCTCTGGTATTAAAGTATCATAAAGCTACCAGAGGCTTGTGTGTGAATTCACCTGAGCAAGTATCAGAAGGGGACAGGTGTGTCACAATGCAGAAAGCACAAGCAGAATAGGCCTGATTTGAGGACCTGGCTCTTCACAACATTAACTGTATCATGTGAGCAAATCATCTAAACTCTTAGGTTGTTCACAGGGTCTTGGTCATAAAATAGACATAAAATATCCACTGTTTATGGAATACCTATTACTGATTATCTGTAAAATGGAGATAACTGATAACTACAAATGATCAATTATCATACTTTTGCCCATAAATGTTACATTTTGTTACTTGCATCTCACTTTAATCTATAGAAGATTGGGGTAACACACTCTCTTTTATCACACATGTACACAATTTGACATAATGGTAGAAATAGGTTGGAATAAAAGCAGGGAAATTCAGAAGGCAGAGGTAAGAGTAGGACTCAGAGATGAACAGAGGACATGTTTGGAAGCATTGCTGGACTGTGTAACACTCTGTGATGGCCCTAGCTTCCTTTGGGACTCCATCTGCCACTCTCCTCAGGCTGGGCGGTCCTGTTATATCAGCTTAGGTATTGCAATATGAACCTTTGAAATAGAAATGAGAGGAAAGGGTTGCTCAGGATGCAGCATCAAAAGTTAAAAGACCTGGGCAGTTTCTGGGAAGACCAAGTGGGGAGCCCAAATGTTCCCTCCATCCAGAAGCTAAAGCAGTCACCACAGGCACAGCAGACGCTGAGGGGGTGTGGCTGAGGTTGGGAAGCAGCAGGAGAGAGGACACATCACACAGATACCTGGATACTTGACTAGGCCAGATGAGTCTCCCCCTCCCTGTCCACTGTGGTCCAACATGTGTGTCTTCCCGAGCCCAGTTTAGATGCGGAAGCCCTAACTGCCAATGCGATGGTATTTGGAGGCAGGGTCTGTTGGAGGTGATTTGGTTTAGAGGAGAGGGTGAAGGCAAAGCCCCCATAACGGGATTAGTGACCCTAGGAGAAGTGAGAACTCTCTATGAGCTTATGCAAAGGAGAGATTGTGTAAGAACACAGTGAGCTTGGTGACCATCGAGACCTAGAATCTGCCACCACCTTGATCTTGAATTTTACTGCTTCCAAAACTATGAGAAATAAATGCTAAGTCCCAGGTCTGTGATATTTTGTTATAGCAGCCTGAGCTGACTAAGATACTGCACCAGTATACTGCGGAGCACAGAGGCAGCTACAGAGGAAGACATGGGGGAGGAATATACCTAATGACCTGGAAAACTCTGAATTAACTAGAAGCAAAATTTCACTAGTAGGCACAATGGAAGCTTGGGGAAGAGATGAGTTTTGGAAACTCAAGAAAGTCTTCTCTTTGCATGTCTGCTTTTGTGAACTGATAGAGAAACCCCTGCTTCTGTTGAAGTGTCTCCATTGGGTGTCTGAGATTGACTGTGCTAGGATTAGCTAATGGGCCCTGTGTCTGGACCACCTTGCTCTGGTTGGTATGCTGACTCTCGGTCAGTTAGCATTAAGCCTGGAGAGTGGGCATGTATGAGATTCTGTTCCCATCACTCTGGGCTGCAGGGAGCTCAGGGAATGGTCCCAGGCCCAGCATGTTGGCTGTAGATCTCTGCTCCATTCCCATGGAGCTCCTCATTGGCTACACACAGGTCTCTGCTTTTGCTTTGCTTGGATCCATCATCCTGTTGGTGATTCTGGAAATGGGGAAACAAGTGGCATACCTGAGATTCTGGGCACTTACCAGCTGGCTTTTCTCCTGCTTTTTGCCATGTAGTCTCTCCTCTAGCCTGTGGACAGATCAACTGGTCAGTGTGGTGGTCTGGCACTTTGTCAGCTATTTGTCCTTCTACTATTTATACTATAAACTTTATGCTAGCATCTCTTTAAGGCTGAGACATCTGATTGTGACTTGTCAGGATTTTGAGGCTTAAAAGTGTGTTCTCTCATCTGTTCTCTGTGCATGAGTCTCTGGAGCTGACTCAAGCTCATGAACTGAATTCTAGAACTTCTTGTTTCTTTTTGTTTTTCTGCTATAACGGTGCTTCCCAGAGGTAGCAAAGAGATGCTTCTGTGTGTTTTGAATGGAAAAGAACTAAAACCATCTAAATATTATTTGGCCACAGATGTATATCATATGTTTTCAGTATTCTAGAGACAAGACATAAAGTTGAAGTTCAGCAGCTCATGGCTTAATGTGAAGAGGAAAATCATTTCAGGGCTAATAATCAAATATTTGAAAAAAATGACTTAGGAGTAGCATTGCTTTTTCCCCTCTAAGATCCTTAAAAGTTTTCTGCAGAAATATACAATGATGGTGTTATTAGCATTCAGGAATTCTTGATAATGGGCACAGTGACTTCATTAGTCACATTTGGGGATCTTCCAATAACATAATGGGATGTGAGCCTAAATAATTAAATGATGAGTTGAAACAAGATTGCCAGTCAAGATTAAGATCTTGACTCGGATGATGTTTTTGACCCATATATATTTATGAATATTTAGGGTATTTTTTTCTAAAAGGTTCACCAAATATCTGTGCTGATGTCTCATGGTACACTTGAAAATGAAGATTTCTGAGTTCCATTTCTGACCAACTGAACTGGATTCTCTGAGAGTTAGAAACAGAACTTTGTGTTCTTGACATATTTCCCTTTTGTGCATGAGATGACCTGGCATGGGAATTCGTCACCTTTGTTGTCTGCCGATGTCCCAGAGATTGCCTGATGGGAGAAGTCTATAAACCAAAAAATATTTTTAAATGCAGAGAATCAAATACACAAGATTGCACACAAAACTGATGACACCAAATAGCAATTATCGAGATATTAAACAAGAACATATTTGTGATAAGTCATGCCTGCATTTCATCATTAATGCATTAAATAACAAGGTCTGGCAGCAGGTCTAATAACCAGAACACTTTTAAGAACTGTTGAGTATCACTGATTGTTTTTTGAGATACTTGTAAGCCCTGTAATGTAATATGAATGTCTGGGATTTCTACTGGTAACAAAGTCAGAGATACTAATCCTACTTTGGTGGTTTCTTGCCTTCATTCATAATTAAGGAATTAGTGGAAAACTAAATGTATGTTGTTTTCTCCTTACTTCATTCTGTCTTAAACCACAGGTTAAGAATAACTGTTTAGTGGAATGGAGAGAGTGCCTGAGCTTTGGGACATCTTTTATAAATAAAAGTGGGTGTGTGCATTCTCACAGACATGCATGCACATAGGATATTTTTTGCAACTATGACGTAGGTTGAACACAGGCTATTTAAAGTGACAGTCATAGTGAGAGTGGGCACAGACAGCAGCGTGAGTGTTTAAAGGCAGAGCCATATGCTTTGGCTGTAAGCCAGAGAGGGTGAGTTCAGGGCCCACTAATGAAAATAAAGCAGTCTGCCGGAGACATTTGATTGACTCAGTGATTCAGCCCTTTCATGCCTCTTTCCTGTGAAGATCTCCTCTGTCTACAAACATACACACACAGGTGAGGGAGGCCCCCATGTGTAACATGGAACATCATGGCTTTGAGAGACTCCAAAGCCAGGGTTACCATTTCCCCACTGAGAAAAGCCCCATAAAAGATAACCATGTTTTCCAAAGTGTGTTCCACTAGGCATATGTCTTGGGGAAGATGTTTAATGAAAAATGTTTCTGTGATCATGTAAGTTTAAGAAATTCTGTCTCTGAATCTCCTGGGAGCTTTAAAAATACTTTATGTGGTACCCAGCCTTCAGAGACTTTGATTGAACTGATAGATTTTAGATAGACTTAAAAATAGAGTTTGAGAGACCCTGGTGCACCTGTCATTTTTGAAAGCTTATTTCTCCATAGATCTTGTATTAGTTTCCTAAGGCTGCTGCAGCCAAGTAACACAGATTGGGGCATAGAACAGTACAGAGTATCCTCTCATCCTCCTGGAGGCCAGAATCCCCAGTCAAGGTACTGGCAGGTTGGAGGTATGGGCTCTCTCAAAAGTCCTGTGACAGTTGGCTTCTGCTAGCTGCCTGAGCATCTGGCCATTCCTTGGCTTGTACATTGGCCAGTCTCTGCTTCTGTCCTCACATAGTGTCTTTCTCCTCTTGTTACGGGGATACCAGTCCTATTGGACCAAGGACCCACCCTAATCCATCCAGTGTCACCTCTTCTTAGTAGGTTACATTTGTAAGGACTGTACTTCCAAGTTAGGTCACATTCATAGGGATTGGGCTAAGAACTTCAACACATCTTTTTTTGGGGAAAGATATTTAACCCCTTGAGGATCTCCTTTGGGGGAGCTCTTGTAACATACTTTGAGAAATGCTGCTGTTAGACTTAAATTTGGGCAGCTTAACTTCTTGGTAAAATTGTGAAGATGCATCTCTCTCCTGATAACTGAACAATGCGAATTATTGAGAACAATTAGAATAAATTCTCAGTAAGAAATCACTGGACCAACAGATGACAAAGGGCATTTTACTGTGAAGATGATGTTGGTATTGGAGGGCTTGCTCTAACGCCATTCTCTCTGGCCAGTTTGAGCTTGCCAAACAGATTATCTGTGCAGCCACATCAAGTCTGGACAATGAATGGCTTTTAGCAAGGAGAAGGCACTTTGCTAGGTGTGCCTGACAGTTGGCAGGGAGAGTGACATGTTTTTCACGGACCAGGTTTGAAAGAATATGGCCCAGCACACCTGCATCTCACAGCCCTGGAAATAAGTTACTGAGACTGTGGAAAGGTGAGTCCCCCAATTCCAGATACGTTTTTATTGTCTGGAGCCAGAATGAGCCAATGGAAAGACAGAATGATGATCAAGACTCAGGTTCAACTCTAAGACCTAAGCTTGTTCCTTGTTCCTCTGAAAATAATGATGATAATTGCCAGGCAATATTGCTGTGCATATTAAATGAGACACTGTAGGTGAAAGTGATCTAAATAATAAATTTGGAAAAGGACAAAATCACCAGAGAGGATGATAGACTGTCCTCAATGTCTGCATAATTTTTTAAATTTAATTTTAAAAAATTGATTGCATATACATTTATATATAAGATATATAAACATATATTTATATTTTATATATGAAAATATATATTATATATAAACATATATATTTATAGTCTACATATAAATATATACTATATATAAATATATAGGTGCAATCTATCTATCTATAAAATATAAAATATATATTTTACATCATTGTCTACCCCGAGGTTCTCCTACCACCTTATCACCCATCGCTATGATTGTTAAGGAGGACGAAACTGAGCATCAGCATTAACTTTGGGCATGATGGAGCCAGGCTTGTGGCTAACTCACTGCCCACTTCCCATTCTATGTCTTTTCTCTCCTTATATCTTGCCTGCCCTTGCTAAATGCAGCTCTGTGGTTGACCTGCTGATTTTCGTTTGTGTGGTTCTGACTGTAGAGAATGGAATTGCTGATTTCAACGGCCTGACCCTGGGGTCAGAACAGAGCTCTGGTTAGGAAGCAGGAGGAAGCAACTCCTTCCTGCTATCAGAAGATTGAGCTACCGCAAGGGCCATGAGAGGAGGCACTGGCGGATGACCTGCATGTCCTTGGAGAAGTTTTCTTAGCTGTCTAGCACTCATGTCCCCTCCTGCTGTCTGGAGGGTAGGTCTGAGGGGGGCAGGGGTCTCCAGAGTGTGTTGCACAAAGAATGGGAGGGCCATTCACTGTGGGGACCATGCCTGCTCTCTGAGAGTGAGCTGGGCGTCTACAGTGGCATGTATCCAGTGGATGGTGAATGTAAGAGAGAGGAAGTATTATTTAAAAAAACTGGAAGACACCCAAAGGACAGTTTTTGCCCAAATATCTCCCCCATCATCCTGCCTGAGTCTGACTATCATTGGAATCCTTTTGCTTGGGTTGAGACTCAATGCCAGAATGTCTCTGTTAGATGAAATTATCCCAGGGGTAGGTTAGTTATTTTTCAGTCTCCCAGTACTTTTGGGGACAGATTTATTTATTACTCAAGGGCCTTGAGAAGTTTGCAACTAAGTTATGAGCTCTGCAACACCTCCCCCAGTGCAGTCTCTGTAACTGGTCTTTGGTAAATGTTTGTGGAATTAAATTTGGGTTCAGAAAACCCCAAACCCATTATGTCATGAGAGGTGGTATCAATTTGTGCTTGGGGGTTTTATAATTTTGACAAAAGAGAGATTTGGTGTGCTACAAAGAGAAAGTAGTATGGTATCAAGGATTTGAAGACCAGAAAGGTTTGGGTTTATCTTTGAATTCTGGCACTTGTTATATGGTCATATGTAGGTCACCTTAATCTGTGTGACCCTAATTTGGTCAGCTGTAAAATAGGAGGCTTAACCCCATAATACCTCATGGCACCTTGTGTCAATTTGAAGACATAATTGTGGAAGCATAGATACTCAGTCCTTTTTACATTACTGTGGTTTAAGTCAGAACCTGCTCTGTGCTGCTGTGACTAACCTCCTGTTTTCCCTGAGCACAACACACTGTGCTGACTTGTCTGAGAGGTATGGGAGGTCCACACATGGTTAAGTGTTGGTGCAGAATGGTGAATCTATGTCAACTTGGAGCGTGTTCCTTCCAAACTGCAGTAGACTTGCCCTCCCAATCAGATCTTGAAGAATAACACAGAGATTCTCTTGCTAGAGAAATGATAAACTATGGCATTAAGAGACCGTTCCTGCCACAGCATAATGACTATCAGCCATCTGTAGCCATTTGCAGAAAGGCAAACCTGGGCAGGAGAAATCAGAGAGTGAGGATACAGCAGCACTCAGGTGGGTGCCTTGGCCAACAACCAGCCTGATGTGTCACCACATGGAGGGCTCTGAAGGAGACCCCTCTTACTCGAAGACAGCCTTACATGGGCAGGGAGCATCTCAGCAACAGATGAGCTCCCCCTGGTCAGGGTCACAACAGTTCTTGATGGTTTCAGAACTGCCTTATGGCTCAGAGTCTGCTCCGGACAGATGTGTGCTTTAAGGGAGCACAGGACCGTTCAGCTTGCATAAGACCATTCTGACCAATTCCTTTATTTTCTTCTCACCAAAACTAGTGAACAAACTATGCAAGCTGCTCCATGTGAGCCTGACCAGGTTAGATGCTATGGCTAGCATTCTCAATACTCTGGCACTTCCAAAGTTGGCTAAGCCCATTTGGGAGCTCCCCTTCAAGAATACCATCACAGATGGAACCACTTTTTTGGGGGGAGGGTTCTTTCCCCACATGGTAGTGAGTCTGCAAAGGGTTACAAATGCAAAGAGGAAGGAATTGTTTGTTCCAGTTGGAGAACTAAGGAAGCCTTCCCAGATATGGTGGATGTGGGTCTTAAAAAGATTAGGATTTTGGCCCCTGGGGATGAGCTGAGGTGCAGAGAACAGAAGGTGGTGCAGGGAGGATGGGGGATGATAGAGGGTTGCACTGGAGGTCCTGATCAGTCAAGAGACAGATGCTCATGGAGTGCATGGTAGGCGTGGGAGAGGCAGGCCAGGGTCAGGGAAGCCTGCCTTGTTGACGTTCTTGTCTTCCAATGGAAGAGCAGGGGCTGAGGTCTTGCCTCAGAGAGCAAAGGGACCTGTGAACAGATGGGTGTCTCTCCACAAAATCAGCTGCCTAGAGACTTCCGGCCTTGGTGCGAGGTCTTGCTTTTGAGATTGACAAGTTGCTCATCTTCTGTGAATACTCTGCGACACGTCATCACATATTGTCCCTGCTCTGCCAGCAAAACAGATTGGCATTTTCCCAGATTTGCCAGAGGGAACTCCTTACACTTTGTAAATGCTGAGTGTTATCATTCTGCTCAGCAGGAGGGGCGCTGAGACCAACTAGAGCAGGGAGTAAGGAAGCTGCCAACGCTGGTGCTTCCAGAGCCCAGAGTTCTCGCCCCACTCAGCATTCCATGCGTTTGGTCATTCGCCATTGTGTCCTCACCTGCAGGAAAGGAGGATGGTGGGCAAGAGGACTTCCGAGCCTGGAAAATCTATGTCTAGGTCCCACCGGCCTGCATGGGAAGGTCTCCGGGCTGATGGCTCCCCCTGTGTGGCTCAGATAGGCTATGCTTCGAGTTAAGATGGTGAGAAAAACCAACAGATGAACAACTATCTTGTAAGTGCACAGATGGCTTGGTTTAACCTGGCGCTGCCTCTGTGGTTAAAGTTTTAGGAAGGAACACCTCTGGAGCCCCAGGGGAAGGGACTGGTACAAAAATGGAAAGTGCTAAGCAGGCAGAGAAGGAAGAGGTCTTTGTTGATGACTGTGGACTATAAGTGTAGAGGTCACCCAGCCATGTCAGACTGACCTCTGGATTCACGTTGTGGGGCTAGTCAAGGCTTAAAAGGCTGTGAGTCATCTTCTTTTGCATTTCCCCAATGAAAATTTCCCTCAAAGAGATTCTAGTAGCGGAAATGATTGCATAATTGCAACCCTGTTCTGTTGTTGAAATGTTTTCCAGCTGCTCTTACTATTTATTTCCCCCTCAATACCTGTTTACTTTCCCACAGGAAAGGGTGTTCAATAAAAATGTTGCTGAAGAAAGGTCACTGCCAGGGAGTGACAGCAATGCAGTTTGCATTGAGATTGCCCCTTGGGGTTCCCCACCCCTGAAGGAGTGACAGGCTGCCAGCATTGGCTGGTCCAGGTGCTGGTGCCACTAATTGGCCATCCCCCAACCCCCAGGACTGGGGGTGGTGGTGGAGGGAGGTGTCCAGAGCCTTTGCTCCTTGCACCCCCCCCCCCGGCCGCCCACTCTAGTCCCGACAGGCTGAGTGTGAATAGCCAAGTCAAATGACTAGGAATAAACCGTGCTTCCTGGCATTCCCCAGAGGCTGCGTGACAAGTCAAGGTTACCTTGAGAGAAACGCAGAGGGTGAAATCTGTCTATCAAGATGTGAGTCATCAATGTGATGTCATCTGAATCTCAACCTGATTCTGTTAATTTTGACTGTGTAAGCACATCAAGGAGCAGGAGGAGAGGCAGCACGCCCAGCCGCCCAGCACACATGCAAATACATACCTGCGCTGTTCTGAGGTGCCCTGTGCAGGTAGCAGGTCCTATTAGCAGGCGGGCTGGATGTGGAGGGGGATGACTTTTTCTGGCAGCCTTAATGAGGGTGACCTTCGGGTGGAGATATGCCGGCTGCAGAGAACGGAAGGGAACGCGAGACCGTGGCATTCCTTTCTTTCAAAGCATGGCAGGGCTTACACAATTAGGCTTAATTATGCCCTGTGCTGCCGTTGCCGAATGTTCCCTGCAGGTGAAGTCTGGCTTTCTTCTTCCTGCTTCCTCAGGCTCTTCTTGTGATGTGTTGAACCCACTGCCTTGCTGTGCAGCACAGAAGCTACCAGAATGACCAAAGGCCCACTTCCCAGCCATTTTAGGGTCTTCTCTATTTCCCCTGCTCAACAGGTCTTTATAGGTCATCCTTATGACTGTAGGATGCTTGGGGACAGGATGATGGGGCAGCCGGTGTTGAGACCATACAGCAAGGGGCTGTATAGGGTTGGTGAGATGTGTGCACATCCCCAGACCTCTCCTGACCTCAGTTTCTTCTCCTGGCAATGGGAATAAGAAACCTACCCAGCCTATAGGGTTGCCCAGATGACAGCACAGGTGGGTGCTCCCCACCTCAGGGCTCCAGGAGACATATGGCTCTGGTGTCCAAGGAGCCCTGAGGTGTGTAGAGCAGGAACCTTCCCAGCCTACTCGCTCCAGAGCAGATGTGGGGTCATGAGTTAATGATTTCCTGCGGGTTGTTGGTCCTTGCTTCTGCTTTTCCTAGAATGTGAACTTCTTGGCTGGGACAGAAACATATTTTCACTCTCTGCCAAATCCATCTTTCCTCTTGTGATCAAACTTGCATCCCTGAAATCTGAGACCTACGATTTCCAAGAGCAAACAAGAGCAGAGAAACATATAGAATTGGGGACTTTGTGGTTCTGGGAAAATCTCACTTGTGGAATGGCTCAAAACAGGCAGCTCACAGAGTGTGGAGATGAACTTATTCGACCCTCAATTCAAGATCAAGCTGGGCATAGGAAAAATAAGCACATTCAATGCTGTGGCCCACTCAATGAACCCACCAAGGACTTGTGTCCTAGTATCCATTACTGTCCATGGTTAACTGAGTCTTGGGAACAGGTGAGATTCTTAACACTCATTTTAACCATTAGTTTTCACCTCACCCCTGGGTGACCTTGGGTGCTTCGTACCATCCATCTGTAACTATCAACATAGGCAGCAGTTGGCTAGAATGGTCCAGCCTGGTGTGGGAGGATGTGACCCTGCTGGAGGCTGTAGGTGTTCAGGTCAGGCAGCCCAAGCAGATGCTACCTGGCACACCGAACCCTGGGACACAAGAGTGCTTTGGCCATGGAAAAGTATTCCAGGGACCTTCAGCCTTCAGAAGATTCTGCTGTTGGAGGAGAGAACAATGCCTCTCCTCTAGGCTGGTCAACAAAATTACCTTGGAGCTTTTGAAAAATACGGACTCCTGGGCCCATTTCCAAAATCTGGGATTTTGTATCTGTATTCTAAAAAAAAAAAAATAAACGTTTACTTTTAAGAAAATCTTATATTTATAGAAAAGTCACAAACATGATTTGCATCTTAATCATTTTCAAACTGTGAAATGCAAAGGAAAAATATAGTTTAGTCTCCCAAACAAAAGTGATAACAGAGTCATTTATTACAAAGTGGGGGCTTGCAGCTTGACCATACCACTAAGAAATAGGAGGTGGCTAGTCTCTAGAAGCCCTACTTCTTCCCATCCAAAGTTTCACCACTTAGGCCTGCCTACCTAAATATGGTGAGCTGACATTTGATCCATGGACTCTGAGTGTATCTTACCTATTTCTGAACACATAGTCTTATTGTGTGATATTCATTGGGGTTACTGTTCCTGGTCAGAGCTTCTCTTTTCCTCTGTTCTATGCAATGCACCATGCAGCCAGTACAGGAATTGCTGGTGGCATGTGACTATTTACGCAATTGAATAAAAGTAAGTTCAAAATTTATTTTTTAAAATAATTTATTTATATATAAATTTCACATACCTGTGATCTCTGGGGTTCACCCCACCTCCCTGACTGTTCCCTCCCTGTCCCCCGGTTGTGTACTTCAACTTGGTTGTTGGCTTGTTTTGACTTTTCTTCATGGATTTTTGTTTTCAAAATTAATTTTCCCCCCACATTAACCATATTTCAAGTGCTCACTAGCCATATGAGATGAGTAGCGACTAGACAGGATATTGTAGAAATTTCATTCCTCATGGAAAACGCTTTTGGACAAGTTTGCTTGAAGATGTTCAATTTTTCTGAATACATCAAAATTTACTAATTCTACTGTTGACATTTTGGTTGTTTACAGTGTTTGGTTTTGTGTTGGTCTCCAGGTGTGCCTGTGCTAACGTTTATGCTGGCTCTGCATCTGTGATTGAAGTGAAAAGTCCTATGTAGGATTAGGAGATACAAACATACTGTTCTCTTAAGTAGTGTACTAATTTATACTCCCACCAGGATCTCATTTCAAAAGCATCTCAGATAATCTTAACTATCAGTCAGATTTGGGGTCACTGCTTGTAGGTTTTATCTTTATCTAAGAAGTAGCTTTTTAATGACTCCAAGTGTGGAGTAGAAGGGACTCTCATTAGAAGTGCCTCAGCAGGTAGTGAGCACCCTGTCTTTACAGGTATTCAAGTTGATGCTGCACAATTCTGATCCAACAGCTCTAAAAAGAACTGGACCTGGTGGGAAGTCTTCCTAAGTGAGGTAGGATGTCTTTCCCAAAGTTGAGCCTCTGATTTCACTTCTTTTTATGGTCATGTTTGGTTAGATACATGCTGGACAGTGAAATTCTTCATAGTGAGGCAGCAAAAGAGAGAAAAAACTGGTGCCAGGGGCCCAGATTAAACACATATTGGATCGTTCGCTCCTGAATAATTGAGTCCCAATGATCAATAGAGCCACTCATGCTCACTTAAATCCACTGTTCCTACATGAGCTCTTGGGCTAATGGGAATGATGACTACCACAATGTCACCCACTGAGACTCTTATATGGTCTCCTTATTTCTACTTTGATGACTTTATTGGATATATGCCTATTATTGTAACTGTCTCAAATCATTTTTAGAAGCAGCGGTGGCATAAGTCATAACACTGTAAAAATGTCCTGATCCATTGTTGGTAGTCATTTGTTTTCAGGTCTCCATGCCTTCTCTCTCCACCCAAATTTTCTGCTCCCCCTAGAATTCCCTTCTATCCTTGTGGGATTTGGAAATGAAGGGACTTATTCTAGATCACAAGGGAAATAATCTGGCCCTGCACTCAGGAGGCTGCCCTTTGGGACATAAAGCTTTCCTTGTAATTCACTTGAAGACTGATTGTTTCTGGCAAGAATGTTGCCAGGAGACTTGGGGAAAAGTCCCAAATCTCCTCGGATGGTGGTGAGATTTTAAGGGAAAATGAGAAGTGGGCATAGCTGATAACCTGAAACTATATGGAACCTATGAGTAGTAATATTTTCTGTCCACTAATGAGTTGTATTCACGCAGCTCAGAGGTAATACATTTGGCAATTTCCTGGGAAAAGCCACACTCTTAGGATCACAAGCAGTTACATCTGGGCTAATACAGAGATGGGATCTCACTGCTGTTGGTCAGGTTGTTATCAGATTCACAAGATGGGGCTTTGTTTGCCTGAATTTGGGGGTGGAAGAGACCAATTGAGTCATAGGGGAGAATTAGAGAGGTTTACAGTTCCTTCTTCTCACCACTGGCTTAAAAAAAATTCCTTCGAAGGCTGCAGTGAGGAACGTTGAGTAGCAGGAATCTGAGACACTGGCAAGGTCAGACCCACACCCAGTGTTTCTCTTCATGCCTTTCAGGCCATCACCCTGCTTTCTTGCCCCTTGGTCTACCAGAAACTTCAGGAACAAAGATAATCAAAGGGGTCTGTCTGAAGAACACCCTCCATCCCAGGAGACATACTAGGCTTAATTAGCTGGTACCCACAGGATGTTCTGAAAATGAGAAATGTCGAGGATTATTATCTATCAAATGTCACATACAAATATGCTCATGTTCCCATTATGGATGTGTGTGTTGCAAACTTGTTCAACCGAGTGTGACCCGTTTGGTGGTTTTAATTACAAATATCAATAAAATTGGTTGATATTTATGGGCACAGACCCTTCAGATCAGGGGGAAGAAAGCTAATTGCGTCAGACAGTGCTGTGATTGAACTCCGAGGGAGGCGCTGGCTCCTGTTCGCTGGGTGCAGTGCTGAGACAGCTCCAGTCTCCCTGTGTTAATTAAATGTGATGAAATGAATATTAACTTGTAAAAGGAGTCAGAGGCATGGGCTGGGCTGACTTGGTGGGTGGGACTGAGGCTGGGGATGGGGATGCTGCTGGATGGACGTAAGGGCGGTCTTAGAGAGAAGCAATTTCTATATGGTGAGGCTCAGCCTGCCTGCAAATGGAGTAACCTGAGGGGCTCCTAAAACTTACCAGCACCTGGACTGCCCTGCCAGACATTTGTCTGGGGTGGAGCATACCGTGATGACCAGCCAAGATGGAATCGCTGATGTAAATAAAGATCATGCTGACCAGGGAAACTTCAGACCAGCATGTGTCCTTGGGTCTTTTATTCTCCGGGCATCAGTTTTTTGGTTTTGCTTTATTTAGTCTGTGAAAATGAGATTGCTCTAATCCACATTGTGCATCTATGATGTTAAAATGAGGTGAAATCAATTAAAGGGCTTGCTATAAGCAGGGTCTTTCTACTTGCATGGTCCACCAGGGTCCTCTTTGCTACTGGAAATAGTGACCAGCATCTTTATAACTAATCAGATTAGGGAATTAATTCCAGGAACCCCAGAACCAGTTCAGAAAATGCATCTCTAAAAATCTGTTCCACGAGAACCACTCTCAGTACCAAAATCTGAGTTAGGCAGAATTCTTCAGAGAAACATCCAGTAGGACACACACACACACACACACACAACTGAAAAGTGATTTACTTTAAGGATTTATTATAAGGTATTGGCACTGATGATTATGGAGGCTGAGAAGTAATCTGTTGTGCTCAAGTTGGGAACTGAGAAGGAGAGGAGAGGAGAGGAGAGAGAGAGAGAGAGAGAGAGAGAGAGAGAGAGAGAGAGAGAGAGATGGAGAGACACAGGTGGAGAGACAGAGGTGGAGAGAAAGAGAAAGAGGAAGAGAGAGAGCGCGCTTTCTCCACTATTTTGTTCCATCCAGGCCATAAATGGTGGGATGTTGCCCACCCACAAGAGAACGGGAAAACCCCTTTTATTCTGTATACAGATTAAACACTAAACTCTTCTGTATCAGCAACCTCATAGACACATGCAGAAATAATGTTTAACCAGCTCTCTGAGTACTTCCTGATTAGTCAAGTTGATGCATAAACTCAGCTTTCAAGACACTCCTTCTGAGTCAAGTGTGTGGGTGGGGATGGACTCTGGCAACTGCAGGGACAAAGACTTAAGCCAAAGCACATTGTCTTCCAAACAGTGCAAGGACTCATCCCATCGAAAGAACCCCACGAAGGTCTGGGCAAAGTCACAGGCTAAGTCAGGGGACCTGGGGTACCAGAAACAGACGGAATACCTGTCTACTGACCTCCAGTCCACAGCTCATTCCACTCAGTCTCAGGAAACATGACTTTTCCATCAGCTGTGGGGGGATGCTCATGTGACTTGTTTACTAGGTCATGGGAGACAGTTCCCTTGGCACAGATGTTTTGAGAAAACAGGGGAAGAAAGTGTGATGTGCAGCTTTTAACTTGCCTTTTAACTTGTTTCTTGGCAGTCACCCCACTCTTGATCTTCAACCTTCTTCATGTGTCCTAGCTTCTTTCCTCTAGCCCCACAAATGTGTACAAGGGAGGGCTCCCCCCAACCCCCCCCGGCTACTCCCCCCCAAAAGCAGGGTCTGCTCCTTGCTGCCTGTGCTTTTGTTCTCTGTGTCCCTTCACCCTCAGCTTCCTCTCTCCACAATGACCATATTTCAATACCTCTAGAAACCCAGGAAAAACTCTGCCCTCTCCATGAGTCCTCTCCTGACGTGCTTTCCAAGGAAAGTGTGTCTGGTGTGTGCTGCTTGGCCTATTGTGTCTGCCTCCCAGATGCCAAGTTGGGGGCGTGTGGGCTGAGTGTCAAGGCCTAGTGGTCTGAATTCCATCCCTGTCACTATTAGCTCTGTGGCCCGGGAGGATCATTTGAATTCTCTAAGCCTCTGTGTACTCATTAATTAAAATGAGGAAATAATTCTACTTCTTAGGGCTGATGTGAGGATTAGTTTGATACATATTTATGAAAGAGCCTGGCAAAGAAAGGTTTTTATAGATGCCTGTGGAATGATTAAATAAATTGATATAAACTAGCATGGGTGTTAGAAAACCACTCTCATGGTTAAGAATTGCATTTTGGGGCAGAGGTGGCAGTGAGGAAAGATGGCTTCTTCTGAGATGCTCAAACCCGCAGACATGGGCCTTAGGAGAGGAAGGAAGTTGAGTTTGGGTGGTTACTCCCAACCTAGAACGATCCTCTTGTGTCATTAGCTCTTCCACCTTGGGGAGCAGGATTATTTCCTCAGAAGGACAGAGTCATCTCACTGGCTCTGCTGCATGCTGGGGATGGCAGGGAGTTGCTGGCCTGCTCTGAATCCAAGACGGCTAATGTCACCAGACTCATCTCCACATGTGAGTGTGTGACCCATGGTTGGTGCCCCAAAGGGCAGCTCTGCAACTGCTGCCCTGCAGGTATCTGTGTCAGGGATCGGTGCTGATCAGCCTGCGCCCAAGCACCCTTGCTATCAGGGATGGTGGTGGGGTCTGTGCCCAGTCCACCTCTTCCTGAGGGTCACCTGGCCTCGGCAGCCTGTCCAGGCCCTGGGTCACACTAGGAGGAGCCAGACTCATCAGGCACATCCCATTGCTTCTTCTCAGAATTCCTTGAATTTGCCACCATGCAAACCCCTCTGCAACTGTGTTTTCTGGAATTGGGCCTGGCTCCTCTCTGGCAAATCCCACCCGACTCCATTTCCCTTATCAACCTGCAGATCACCTCTCATTTGTCATCTTTATTAGCTTTTAATCTCCCATCAGTTTAGTACTGGGGTTTAAGAGTAGGATTAGAGGGGGGAGTTTAATTGGATGATCCTCCATGGCCCCTTGAACATCAGATTCAATAAAAGTTTATGAAAAGATAAAATCGCAAAGGGTTTTATAGCCCCAGACAGAGCAAAAGACTGGTGCGCGAACAAGGTAACTGTTTTCCAACCTCATATAATCCGTGCTTCAACTTGATTAAATGAGGAAGTGAGTTTTCCATTGCTCCCCCGCCCCCTTCCTTGGGTAGAGTTACCCTTTCCGCCTGGTGTAAGCAAGAAGCCACTTTCTACCAGCCTCATACCCCTCTAGCTTTGATTCTCTCTGACAGGAAGACTAATGAAACCTGGGCACACCAGAAAATAACATTTATTTCACGCAGAAATATGCTGAACCACCACTGAAGAAGGCTGAGGTGATGCATTTGATGGGAAATAGCCTGTCTTCAGCAGAGGGGGGGGGCACATGAGCCGCTCAGTGAACCATTGTCCTGGACACCATCACCCCCTCCACTCTAGTCTCTGCTCATACCCTGTCATATCTCAGGTCCTGAGAGTGTAATGGGGTGGGCTGCAGAGTCGTTTGTGAGCTGGTTCATTTTTTAATCCAGCAAATACTTATTGCATGCATGCATGTGTCTTGGGAGCTTGCTAAGCTCCCAAGATGCCTGCTAAGCTTGGGAGACAGGACCGAGAGGGAGGCTCTATCTGCTCACAGGAGGGCATTGTTCCTGGGGGAAACAGTTTGTAAGGAAATTATTTTTCTCTTTATAGACACAACCACAGTTGGAAGAAGAGAAAGATCTAATGTGTCTTGTGGCATAAACATGACCTTCAGTGGAGTTTGGCTGCTTAGACTCAGGGTGAAGAGGTACAGGGGAGAGGAGCAACAGAGCACATGGAAGTTGAGTGCCCGAGGGAGCCAAGAGGGAGTCCAGGCTATTGACATGAGCAGCTGGAAAGGTGTGGGGGGCATGGAAGTTTCTGATGCCATGTCAAGAGGCTCTGATGGAGCTACTTAGGGGAGGGTCACTGAAAAGTTTTGCTTATAGGAGGGTGGGAGTGACATTTTAATTTTAGAGCTGCCATTATGGCTTAGTATGATGGGTAAATGAGATGGGAGTGAGCCTGGAGCTATGGTGGCCTGTCAGGGGCCACAGCCCAGAGGAGAGATGATGCAACCTGAGTCCAGGTGGAGACAGTGCTGATGGGGCTTTGGATGCACTAGAGGCTCATGCCCATCGACAAATGGATAATCCTTGTAAGCGCTGACCAATGGGGTTGAGTAAAAGGGGAAGAGGTTTGTATCTCCAAGGTCCCTGACACAGAACTATCCTGCTGTGGTGAGCAGTGCCCTTGTCTGGGAGAGGGATGCAGGAGGATGTCCAGGTGTATTGGAGAGAGACTTTAGTTTTGAATGTGTTGAGATTTAAGTGTCAGTTAAGTAGACAGATGTGTTTCAGGTCATGTGGATGGCAGACACCATCCAGAACACATGCACAGAATGAGAGAAGAAGAATGGAGAGGAGAGCAGAGGGCCAGGAGAAAGTCATGGTGACCTCTGATGTCTTTCCTGACGATATCCCAGGACTGTTTCTGATTCCACCTGTCTATGAATTAAAGGCCTTCCTGTTGGCATCTATGGGGGGAAGAGTCCAGATTATCTGAGCATGTATGGGGCAGGGGGTGGGGCCGGGGGACTTTGTTCTTGGTGAGCAGAAGTCCAGCGTTGCACCGAGCATGCATGGACCCCAAAGTGAGAAGAATCTGACTTGGGAGCTAGATGTTTGATTGCAACTGTTAGAGTAGGGTGAATCTACACTTTGTGAAATCTAAAGTTTGTCTGATCTTTAAAGAGGAAAACACACACACAAAAATTTGGATACTGGACTTTGGAAAGGGTCATGAAAGTTAGGCGCTTGGATGTTTAAACTTTGATACCTTCAAGATAAAGTTCCTTTTGCTTGGGTGGGAGACTGACAAAATCCAGGAGAGACACAGCACATGTGTATTGTGGGTAGTGTGTGTGTATGTATGTGTGCACTACATTAATTTGTGAAGGTGAGCTAGGATAAGTGAAAACTCAGATCTGGACACTTTTGGGACCGTGTCCTACCTAACAAGGGCTCACATGACCAGGAGGCAGAAGAGTTTGCATTGGGTCCATTGCCTGGAGTTATTCTTTAAGATCTAAATAAGACTGGCTCTTGTTCCATGTTTTGGGGGAGCTCAGCGATTACTCCAAGATTTCTACAAGTTCCAAAAGGACGTAATTCTCTTGGCTACTTTTATTCACGAGTTAGTGCAGCGATTGACTTAGTACTGGAGCCTCCCAAGGCCCCTGCTCCAGCCTACATTGACTCAGATGTGGAATTCATCACCTTTCTGTGATTTATGAACATACCTACACGCTCATACATCCACATCCACCAGGCCCTTATGTGTGAGGACAACTTTACTGCATAAAGGATGGATGTGTTGAATAATTTAAAATAGAAAAGATTGGCCATCAGGAATATTGAGTCCCTCTGCCATTTCATTTGGCTTTTTTCTCCTGCCCTTCTCTTTACTTTGCTCCTCCATTTCCCCAACTCTCATATGTGTAATTTAATGACCCCCTTGGGTCCCTGTTAATCAGTGCCCTCTAGGGCACTCGCCTTCCTAGTCAAGTCTACTAAGTGTCAATTGCTGTGGAATGAACTGGTCTCAAATTCTGTCTTAAACAACAACCATCTGTTACTTCTGAGGTGCTGACTGTTGGTATGTGGGTCCCAGCTCATGGATCACCTCTGGGATGGCTGCTCTGTGACGGCCATGGCTCTTCTGTGTATCACTCACGCACCAGGCACACACAGCGGTAGCAGGATTGAAGAGAGGGAGCAGAAATGCACAGGCTCCTTTCAGGCTTCTTCCCATATCACATTCACTCTCCTCTTATGCACGAGACCCAGCAGGCAGCCAGGGCAGCAGATCTGTAGGAGGGTGTGGCTGCAAGGCATCATGGGACACTGAGGGCTGTGAGGACCATCCATCACTCACATTGAGTCTTTTGAGAGGTAGTTTCCTAAGAAAAGACTGTTCCTTCTCTATGAGGCATCCTGGTTCCAGCTGTTCAGGCAATAGTTTGTTTCACTCTGTTACATCTGGCTTCTGCTTTGCATCTTATTAAGCAGCGAAATAGCCCAGGGTATGACATTTGATAGGGGCTGGAGCATTTTTGGAGGAAAGGGAAATTTTTGTGGATTAGTTGTTTACTTTCATAAATCTTATGGGCAGATCTAATCTCTCTTTGTCTTCAGAGTCCTGCTTAAGTTCTAATAGAATGGAGGAAAGAGAGAGCACTCAAATGACTTTGCCAGCACTTCAGATACCTTGGCCAAGAGGAGAAACTGAGGCAATGAGAACAATCTGGTGATCCTGAAGTCTAAGCTTCTTATACCAAAAATACTGCCCAAATAGCATGGAGGCACAGTGGACACTCACTGTCAATGTTGGGTCTCAGGAAGGCCCCCCTACAAGGGCCAGTTGAAATTTGAGAGTTTGAGTCAGTTTCTCTCAGTGTCCATCCTACATAGTCAGATGTGAGGCTGGATAAGGCTCTGTTTTGCACCCCCTTTTTCAACATGTCCTTTCTTCATCAAAGGGTGTGTGTGAGAGAGAGATAGAGAGCAAGAAAGAGAGAGAGCAAGAGAGAGAGGAGATGGCATGTATATATTCATTTGTCTACACACACAAATCAACATAACTCAGGGCTTTCTGCTGACAGAGGTGCGGCTCTGACACGCACTGCTCCGCTTTGTGTTAAGCTAGACAATAAAGGGAATGATTAGGGCTTTCAGAGCAAGCACCTGACAATAGGAGAGCCGAATGTGGGCTGATTAAGGCTCTGTGTCCTTCTTCCTGTTGAGTGGGGATGGGCAGGCTGGCGATGGGCTGCACTCTGTGCAGCCAGTCCTAGGATGGAATCTTCCTACACTCCTCCTCCTTGACTCCCCGGGGCACTTGGGGTTGGTTAAATTTAGTGTTCTGGAGCTTCCAAATCCAGGCGATTTCTTCCAGGACTGTGAATCTAAATGTCACCCTTACTGCACAATTACTAGCACATTGCGCTGATGGGGGCTGTTCAAATGCTGCGTGACTGTGAGGAAAATGAACAAGGAGGTGAGTCTTGGGAGGCAAAAGGAAAGAGAAAGGGAGGCTTGGGAAGAGAATGAGAAAACTTCCTTCTCCCATAACCCCCAAACCAGCCCATGTGAAGTCAACCTGGATAATGGCCCCTTGTGACGCTGTAGCTGCTCATGGAAACACAAAGAAAACAGCCATCAGTAAGGGGAAGAGTGACTGTTTGTTGTAAGATCCTCTCCTATCTTCATCCTCCCCACCCCACTTAAAGAAGAGCCTCCCCCTGGAGGTCTGCAGCATGACTGCAGGCTTCTATTTTCCCCTGAGAGGTGACCCTGGCTCAGTGGGGACCAGGCAGTATGGGGAAGTAAAGGTGGCTGTGATATGATGTGCACTTACCTGGGCCTTGGGTCCCTTGTCAGCTGTGTGACCCTGACTAGTCACTTCACTGTTGTTACTTGATTAAATAGGAGATATGACTCTGCTCTGCACACTTTTCATGGAAGCTGTGAGCATAAAATGAGATAGTGCACAAAAAACCCTTAACCTCTGTCAGCAAAGGGGTTCGTGTGGCCACCCAGATTGAGGAGAGTGAACATTTCAAGTGAAGGGAGGTGTCAGGGCCTTAGTTCTTGGACAGGACATCTGAGATGAAATCCAGTCCCACACTGACCACTGTATGTCCTTGGGAAAGTCCCCTTAGCCTTTAGTAGTACAGTTTAATAATCTGGAAAATGAGAGAATAACTATACCCACTTCATACAATCATAATGAAGTTTAAATGAGATAAAACATTTAAATGCTTGGACAGTGCCTAGCAAATAATTAATCTTTAGGTGATGTTGACTATTGTCTCTTTCCTGGGTATCCTACTTTGAAATCCGAGAGTTCTTTCTAGAAAGATTTTGGTGTGATGATTCTGGGAATTTGGGACAATAAATGCAGCTCCCAACTGTGCTGGGCATACAGTCAGCATCTTTCCTTCCCATCCTGCCTGTCATCCTCCTGGGCTCACTCTGTGGGTGCTGGGCAAAAAGACCCTGATGAAAGAAATATATAAGAGACTTATTATTATGACTCTCTAAGACTCAATCCCTTTTTCTTAGTTCCCATTAAGAATTCTTTTCGATGTTTTATAAGCTTGGTGAGAAAGACACCCCATAAAATATGTAGAGCAGTCATCTTCCATGTGCAGACGTTGGGAGAATTTACCTGTCTGGCCTCAGTTTCCCCAGCTGCATAGCCAGGTCATCTCTGAGTGCCCTTCAAGTTAGTTTCCACACCGTTGACTTCATTGTTCCCTGCACATGACAGGCTCCCACCCTTTGTATGACTCTATCACTAGCTATTTTATTTCTTTTTCTCTGTTTCTCCCTCTTGCACATGCCAAGTGTTTATGTCATTTCTGAGAATCCAATAAACTGCATTATTGGGAGGAGACAGGGAGTAACACATACAGGCAAAAATCTGCTCTTTTCACATGAATGCTTTAGGCAGTCAGCCATGCTGGGAAATGAAATGTGTGAAAAAGTACAGGGTGAATAAATAGAGCTTTAGTGAAATGATAAACCTTTTATCACTGGTGCCGCACGTGGTGCTAGTCCCGGCTGCGGGACCTCCTGGAAGAACTTCCGCGGTGGAGCTCCGATCTCCAGCCCCTGCACAGGTAATGCTGGGGTGTGGATGAATCCGCGCTGTTCACAATCTTCTGCTGAGATGAAGCAAGAAGAGGAAGGGGAACTTGCAGCGGGAGATCTCAGCTCGGGTACCAGGAGCTGTGTCTGTGAATCAGCGGATGCTGAGGTGTGTTTGATGGCATCTCTCACATGCTGACGGAGCTGAACGAACGCTTACCAACTGTCCTCGGGACCTCACTTTGCGGTTTCTCTCTTCAGAGTACAAGCCACACAGATGTGAGAATCAAGACTATATCAAGTGACAGCTCAGATCCAGCTAGCTCTGTGCTTAACCGAGATGGCAGAGATTGCCCGCTTGCTAGGTTAGGCGGCAAAGCTCATGGGTACGCCAGGGCAGTGTCTGTGTTTACTGTAAACATCAAGGGTTTTTAAAACTAAAAGCCTGTATTTAGAGCAGTTTTGTGTTTAAAGAAAACTTGAGCGGAAAATACCGAGTGTTCCCCACATCCTCTCTTCCTCTTCAGGGTTTTTCTCACCTTGGTTTACAATAGAGTAGGGCGTTTATCGCAACTGATGAGCGCTACGGCACTGCTAACTGAAGCTCATAGTTCACATTAAGGTACTGTATCCTCTGTGGGCTTGATGAGTAATACATGAATCCATCAACGCAGTATTACAGAATATTAGTTTTATTGTCCCACACATTTCCCGTACCCCACAAATTCATCCCTCGTTTCCTTGTCTATCATTATTTTCACTATTTCTAGAGTTTTGCTGTTTTTCACTTTAAAATGCTATCAAGTTGGAATGATATATGACAGAATTTTTCCTGGTCAGCTTATTTCATTTGGGAATATGCTCTTAAGTTTTACTCCAAATCCTATCATGTCTTGATAACTCATTTCTTTTCATCACTGAATGATGTACATTGCTTGGATTTCCCACAACCTGTTTATTCACCCACCTGTTGCAGGATATCATGTTTATTTGTAATTTCTGGCAATTAAAAATAAAGCTGCTATAACATTCATCCACAGGTTTTTGTGCAGATGTAAGTTTTGAGCTCATCTGGGCATATACCAAGGAGTACAAATGCTGGGCATATTTAGTTTTGTAAGAAACTGCCAAACTGTCTTCAAAGCTTCTGTACCATTTTTCCTTCCCACCAGGTATGTCCCTGTTACTCTTGCCAGCATTGGATGTTGTTAGTGGTTTGGATTTTAGGCATTTTAAATTTTTTAAAGTTACTATACAATACGATAGCAGTTTCATATTGATTTGACATATTAATTTGATAGTTGTATACATCATGAGATGATCACCATGCCCATTTGTTTGCTTTTCCTAACATTTTTTTTAATAATTTGTAATGCTCTGTTATTGAGTTTAGTCTCCCTGCTATACATAATGTCCCCATGACTTATTTAATCTATTGTGGTAAGTTTGTCACTCCTGATCCTCTTCACCCATTCCTCCTTCCCCACTTCCCTTTGATCTCATCCCTTTTGCCATTCTAATAGGTGTCTAGTGGCACCTCATTGTTTGCTTAGCAATTCCATGATGACATCTGAGGTGGGGCAGAGGGAAGCGATGCATACATACTTCTACTCTAGAAATAGTTTAGCAAGTTCACTTGTCTGTCCCCTTTCCACAGTCAAGGGGACTCATGGGCAAGAGCATGCATAGCAGGAGTAGCAGACAGCAGTAGGCTCTGTTAGTGAGTATGGGCTGGGAGCTGCCTAGGGCCTTGGCTGCCTCCTGATCCTGAGCTGCTCAGACTGGTACTTCCCTCACTCCTGGAGCTCAGAATCCTTGCTTTTAGAATGGAACTCTAGGGCTGGGCCAGGTTCCCCATGCTGGCTTTGACTCCCCGGGCCAGTGTGCACCACTGATTAGAAGTGAATGGGAGAGGCGCAGGGAAGATTAGAAGTGAATGGGAATGTAAGCTGGTCCAACCTCTATGGAAAGCTGTGTGGAGGGCCCTCAAATTAATGAAAATGGAACTACCATGTGACCCAGCAATTGCTCTCTTGAGAATCTACTCAAAGGAGACTTCAAGGCTTGTACAAAGGGACACCTATGCTCGAATGTTTATTGCAGCACTATTTATAATTGCAAGGACATGGAAACAACCCAAATGTCCAAAAACAGATGACTGGATGAAAAAAATGTGGTACATATACACAATGGATTATTACTCGTCAATTAAAAATGAAAAATTGGATAATTATATAACATGGATGGACTTAGAAGAATTCATATTCATAGTAGCAGAAACAAGTCAAAAAGAAAAAACAGAAACCAAATGGTTTCACTACTATAGGGGACATGGGAAACAAACAAACAAAAAAAGATAACAAAAATCCATGAAGAAAAGTCAAAACAACTCAACAACCAAGTTGTAGTACACAACCCTCTGGGGGGGATTGGGACAGAGTAGGAATGGTCAGGGAGGGGAGGTAAACCCCAGAGATCACAGAGATGTGAAACTTATATATAAATAAATTATTAATAAAAATTAATTAATTAATTAATTAATTTAAAAAAGAAGTGAATGAGGGAGGTGCAGGCCCCTCCATACTATGTCCAAGAGGTGCTGTTTTGTCACGTGCCCACACTTGAGAGCGATCTCTAACTTCCCACCTGTTTATAGTCCCATACCCCTTTAACTGACAGCTGGCAGCCAAGTAGAGAAGGGAAGGTAGATTTTAGACTGCTGACACTGCTGCCTGAAAGCTCCCTGGGCGAGGGACCCACCCTCAACCGTGGACACTCCTCTTCTCAGAGACAGCATGCGGTGTCAGCATCACAGTGTGATCTCTGTGTGGGCAGAGATTCCACCATCTGTCCACTTGTTCCTGACATGCTTCCCAGGAAGGTGCTTTGCTTAGGTTTTCTGAGCATCTCATTGGTGACGGGTATGGTTTCAGCTGCTGGGAACAAGCAGTGGTGAAAGACAGAGAGCCTGCCCACATGGAGCTTCCAGACATGGTGTATATGAGCAACCAAACCAATGACAGCAGCAGAAATCAGAAACCATTTGTTTGAGCTCTGCACGTCCCATTTCAGGAAGCAAGAGTTTCATCGATTTTGAAAAATATTCACCCTCAGCATTGAAAATAAAATGACATTTGAGTCTAAATGAGAAAACAGCAGTTATCTGGAAGCACCCCCCTGTGAAGGTGCCCACGCAGGATCGTGAAGGTACACATGCGATTTCCAGAGCAGGCTCAGCTGAACACTGGTGTCTCCCCACTCCTGCCCAGGCCAGATCCTGCCCAGTGGCACCAGCAGACTCGAGACCTGCAGTCCGGTCCCAAGGCTCAAAATGCATAGGCCCCAGGCAATGGTGTGGAGTCTGGAGCAGACTTTGTCCCCTGTCCTGAACCCTTGTCCTGGAGATGAGGTGCAGGTCCTCAGGAAGGTCTTGGACAGCAGTGAGCCAGCGAGTGATACGAGGGGACAGTGGGTGGCAGGGAGACTTCGGAACTATGGCCCAATGTCTTGTCTTCTCCACTATGTCCCCATGCGATTTTTAAGCCAACTTGAAGGCCGAGTAACTTTCCTAGATTAAGAGTTGTGCATAAGAGGAGGAAAAAGTGTGGGAGATTGAGGAGATGCTTATCAGGAGCCCATGCGCTGGTGAACTCTTCCTTCTTAGCTGAGTGGTTTGGTAATGGCTTTCTTCACGGTAGGATGAGGATAATTTCCCTTTTTTCATCCTGAAAACTTTCTGCGAGTAGGGACCTCAGCCCCATCAACAGAGGTGGGAGACAGCTTCAGAGCAATAGCTGGACTCCCTCGCAGGTTCTGGGGCATGCAGGCTGCTCACAGCTTGTGAGCATTTGTGTGTGTGAGTGTGTGTGTGTGTGTGTGAGTGTGTGTATGTGTATCTGTCCCCGAGGATCAGACAAAGGGGGTGGGTATGAGGCCGCTGGTGAATGTCGAATCCCGCAGGGAGCTCAGTGCTCTCAGGTTCTGATCGACCTTGGACCACTTGGGGCCCTGTGCAGAGCCTGAGGCAGGAGATTGGCTGGAGCCTCTGGTTGTGCATTTGTTCCAACTGTCCAGTGGCAGGGAGCTGCTGGTTCCCAGGCCACATAGGGGAGAGTGCTGTTTTACAGACGGTACAGTCAGGGGGCTGTGGGAGGACTTGGTTGATCAAAGTCACCTGCTGGAGGAGGGGATGTGGGAGCTTGGAAAGGATCCCAGGCTTCCAGAACCTCAGGCCTGTGTTTTCATTCCATCTCATCTCTCTGTAGAGACAGAAGCTGCAGAGGTGATGCCTGATTGCAGGCAGGACCTGGAGGTCCTTAAAGGTCACTTGGATTTCTTTCTTGGACAGGAGAGTTTGCTTTCCCTCTGTTTAATCATTTAGACAGCCACAAATATTTGTAACACCCTGCATATGCCCTGTGGGATGGGATTTATAGGAGTGACAGGTAGTACATGAGCTAAAAAGGGAAATGCAACCTTTATATGTAAAACAAAGAATGAAAGAAAATCAGATGGCACAGAGCTAATGGCAGGTGACAGACTGCATTCTTAGTAGCCCGAAGGAGTGAAAGAGACCCCTTTGAGTCCTGGAAGTGATCAGGGAGTGTTTCTTAGAGGAGGATGGGCTTTGGAAGATGCACAGGATTTGAGGAAATGAATGAGAGAGACAGGTGTCTCTGAAAGAAGCCTGTCTCTCCTGAGGCCTCCCCCATCACTGCACGGGGTTTATTCCACTCATCAATTTTTATTTATTCTCTCTGTATCTTCTTTCTCCCTTTTCCTGCTCTTCTTTTCTCTTTTTTTTTCCACTTGTGTGCTCTTCCTGTGCTCTCCTGTCCCCTTAACAGTGGACTGCACTTGAAAGTGAAGGATTTATAATCAAATACCTTTCCTTGACTGTTTAGCTTGATGTTCCTGTAAGAAAAACAGAAAGTCTGTTGTGCCCACTGAACAGACAAGAAGGGTGAGGTTCAGACTAGAGATGGAGGGTTTTCTTTGCATCTGCAACTTTCATTGCTGAGCTGGGAGATGCGGGTGAATGGGATGAATCAGTTGCCTTAATTATGTTTTCATTGGCCAGTACATTGGTCCTGGGGTGTGTCCTCAGCCTGAGAGACAGACTAGAGTCACTGTTGTGTGCAAACTCAATCCATAGCTAACCCCAAAGGATGGGAAGCTGGCTGCTGGACTGGAGATCAGGCAGAGAGGTACCCCAAACCTGTATGCAAGTGTAAGTGGGGGCAGAGCATTGTTGCATCTGATCTGATCCACCCCCCCTACCCCCCAGCTGTCTCTTCCTCTGCTCCCTGCTTGGAAGGACATTCTGCCTTCTGGGATCCTATTCTCTGCTGCTACTCAAGGACTTCCTGTCCTGATAGTAACAGGACAAGTGTGCTTCTAGATCGGTCATCTTAAAATGACTCAAACTTGAACACTGATGAAAAGCAGGAGGGGCTGAGCAGGACCACTTGCAGGTGACCATGATGGATGTGGGGGATAGATGCTGAACCAGTTTTGGTGGGCTGCCCTTAGCTGTGGGAGCTCAGGCTGCCCAGGCAGTTCCTGGTTCTGTTACTCCTGGTCTTACATGACCATAGCCTCCTGAATTTTGGTTGCAAGCTTGCAACTATGAAGAGGAAAGAGAGTCCACTGTCCATACCTTTTATCTCATGGCCTGGAGGGCAGGTGCTTTCTGATAAGAGGACATGAATTGCTTGGGCTGAAAATCAAGCGCAAACTTCTACTTCCAGTTCTGCTGCTGGGGGTCTGTTGAACTCAGACAAGCCCTTCTCTCTTCCTGGGGCTCAGATTCTTTATCTTAAAATAAGGAATTAAGCCAGATGCTTCTGCAGTCCTAGTCCAGCTCCAGGAGCATCTGAAATACCTGCTATTGTTGGAAAAGCACATACATCCTGTTTAGCAGGTTGGGCACTGAACTCCTTAGACAGGGAGGCTGAGAGTGTGACAGATGAGAGGCAGCGGCAAAGGGGCAGGGTTTCCAAGTGCATGGGCCTGTACGGAAGAGTGGAGACTCTTAGTGTTTTCAGACACCAGTGACATAGCCACTGGGCCTGTGCATGGCCTCCCTATGACCTCTCCTGGAGAGCTTTAGTGCCTCCTTTTGGCCCCCAGGAGCCTCCAGTCCCCTGGCTTGTTCTCTCCCCCTCTTAGGATCATGATTTCTGGACTTTGCACCCAGAGCTCTCCCCCCTCACCCCTCTTGACTGTCCCTGGGAGCTAGTGTGGGTCTGAGGGTTCTGCTGTGCAGGCCAGCTGCTGGCCTGTCCTTTGATTCAGAGCTCACAGGTAGACGCAGGACTTGTTTTATATCTCAGCCCGCTGCGAGGAGCACAGCCTTGGCCCTGTCTCTGAACCTTTCAGTTCTGTTCATTTTCGTGATGTCCAGTGAGATCATAACATGGCTGGGGCTGCTCTTCCAGAGGTGGAAGGAAGAGCAAGGATCTGCTGGATTGCCCTCTGTGAGCCTCTGGGCCCCTGGGTTGGGGCACCAGGAAGGAACAGGGAGCAGCTGGGTGACTCATGTCAGCAGGTAGATGCTGCTTCCATGGTGATGGCAGGCAGGTGTGGGTAACTCCTGTGAGGCTTGGGGGCTGGGGTGCAGCCCAGGCTGGAAGGGAAGAAGAAATGGGGGGTGTTGCTCTCCTCTGTATAATAGGCTCCTTCTGACAAGGAGCTTCTGTTCTTTTCCACTGGAAAGCTTTTAAGAACGCTGCAAAGGACAGGCAATTACAGGAAGGTTAGGTGCGCCTGATTGGATGTTGTTACAAATCACTCATTGTCATACACAGCATTTGGAAAGGAGGCCATCGGGGACTGATTGCCGTTTAGGGTAAGTGATTTCTGTTTAGAGTGAGCGAGCAGATGAAGGCTTGGCTGGCACTCGTTGCCCTCTCTCACTATTTGCTATTGTGGTGATGGTTTTTCTTGGCAAGGCAGGACTTGGTAGAGGTGCTTGGAGGATGTGCAAATGGAGGGGGCTGGAGGCCAGCCTTCCATTCCCACCTTCCCTCACCCTCACCCCCATTATACTGATGGGGAAACAGTCTGCGGAGAGGAGATGAGATGGGACCAGCCTCATGCAGCAGCTTCATGGACTTGTTGGGCCAGAGTCCTGGTGTCCTTGGCAATGTCCTACGCCCCAGCCCAGCGAGCCCAACTTTGTAGAGTGAACACACTTCTCATGGCGACTGGGCCTCCAGGCACCATACCTGGCCTTACCACCTGCCTGCTTCTTTGACCCCCTCATACACTGCCACTTGGCATTGTCCTTGACCACCTGATGTCAAGTTAGGAGGCAGGAAGCAGAGCGGTACCGCTGCTGTGCCAGGTTCACCAGTTGCTGTCTTTGTTTCTCATACTCTTCCTTCACTACTGTGTGCAAAGCATACCACCACAGGGTGGTGGACCCTGTGGACCCTGGCATCTATTCTCAGGTCCACCCTAATATGCCAGTATTCCTGGAAGCATCACACGGTGACCACCAGTGACAATGAGCTAGTAGCAGAGGGATCCACAAGGGGGTGGGGTGGAAGAAAGGGTATCCTAAACTCTGGCCATTCCACAGTGTGTTCCAGCAAAAGTTCTTCCTTGATTTTACCCAAGAGGAAAGTGGGACACAACAGTCAAAGGACTGTATTAGACCCACAGCCTCAGCCCGGCCAGTCCACTCTCCAGCAGGGATTCTAAAGCATTCTGTGTGTCACCCACCCAAAACAAGATACCTTGAAATCCCGACCTCCAGGGTCTCAGGATATGTCCCTGTTTAGAAAGGGGGACTTTACAGAGGTCAAGTTAAAGCAAGGTCAAGCACGTGGGTTTCACACGATATGATGAGGGTTCTTGTAAACAGGGGAAATGTGGGCATAGAGAAAGGCATCCAGAGGGGAGGTTGTGAAGAAGCACAGAGAGAAGGCCGTGTTAAGCTGGAAAGAGGGCTAATGGTTACAAGCCAAGATCACCACTGGGCTGAGGAATAGGCATAGAGTACTCTTCTTTCACAGTCTCCAGAAGGAGCTGCTCCTGTTCAAACCTTGACCATGAACTTCTGGCCTCCAGCACCATAAGAAATAAATTTCTATTGTCTTCTCCACTGTCTTTCTGTTTTATATCCTGCTATTGACCTACCTGGACTCTATAGTTTTGTTGTTGTTAGGGTGAAGTCTCCTGGATGTGTGACAGAAATTAATGCTATCAAGAATTAAGATGAAATATGCCACAGCTACATGATAGGGCTGCAGAGGATCCAGGCATCTTCACTTTTGCCCAGATAGAGAAATACATCCATTGAACCATTTAATTAGTTTTTGCTGAAGGCCTACTAAGCACTGGCCCTATCCTCCTTGTGGGAGACACAGGGTAAACAAAAGCTGCCCTTGCTTTGTTCTGTAGGAGCTCACACTGGCAAGGCAAGTGGGTGTGATGAGCACAAGGTGTTAAGAGAGAGGACAGTGATCTGGGAGGAGGTAGAAGGAACCAGAAAAGTGCCTGGAGAAGAGCCATAGGAGCTGTGGCTTCAAGAAGTTGTCCAGGCTGCCAAGTGGGGAAGCTGTTCTAGGTTCAGGGAGCATCATGTACAAGGAAAGAGCAACCTGGAAGAGCATGTGATTGTGAGCATGTATGCATGTGCAGGTAAGTGTGTGTGTGTATGTGTGTGTGTGTGTGTGTGTGTGTGTGTGTGAGGGGCAGCCCATAGAATCATGGACTTTTCTGTGTACCCCTGTAGGGCACAGTGATCAGGTAGTAACCCCATCCTGGAATGAATCTCAAATATCATTTACAACAGTCTCTCTAAGGAGTGTGGGCTATGTCCTGCCTTCATCTCCAGTCACCCAAGCCAGTCCTCACTTTGATAGTGTTCTTTGTCTATACTGCCAGAATGGAAAGT